>BHFT01029591.1:0-21404 GCA_004320025.1 Laticauda laticaudata
CTGCTCAAGCAGGGGTTGGACTAGAAGACCTCTGAGGTCCCTTCCAGCTCTATTCTGATTGATTTCCCATTCCACAGGCCTATTTACAGTAAATTTACTCTAATAGTAAAAGATAAAATATCTGTCCTGAACATTCTAGTTAAATGACCCAGTCTGCTATCATATCATTCTGTGGTTTAAGAAACTAGATTCTTGGTTTGCATGTGATGACAACCAGGCATCTGCTGAAGGGAGAGGGAGTGTTTTTTTGTCCTCCTGGTGCACAGAAAGAAGGGGAATCATTCTAGGTGTATAAGGGCCCATTTTGGAACCTGTGTATCCACTTCAAACTGCACTTTACTTCTTCATATTTGTTAGAAGCTGAACAAGATTTGCTGAAAAGATGAGTATATTGTCCTGGGAGAGAAGCTGCAGCAGAAGCTGGAATCTCTACCCAGGTCCCTTACCGCAAACATTGCAATGAACCAATCTATACAGAGACTACTCCTATTTCCCCAGAATCCCATCCCAGGAGGTGCTCTGGGGTTTGGGGGAATCTGTCCTGTGATGGTGTTGTTGGGAGTTTATCACGCCTGGCTAAAAATAAATTCTTCTTCAACCTGGATCCATGCACACAGCTTGGATTATCCAGGTTGCCAAGCGCTTTTCACTGTCAGACTCAGAGTTCTGCCCTTAGTTAGCAAGTAGTAACTTCAACTTGGTACTTCAGATCAATCAAATTCCAAAGGAATTTGTGTCTGGTCAAAACCAGAAGCCCGGCTATGGCTTTTTTAATAAATATTTTTTTTAATTTTTAACATAATCATTCCATCTTCAGTTGAACAGTGCATTGTCCAGGTACAAATATCTTTGTTAAACAATGATCAAAATTACAACATCCTTCATTAAATTAATATTGATTCTGCAATTTTAATATAATATTCTACATATTAATTCCACAATATTAACATAATAACATTTAACATACTAGTCATAATATTGATTTGTCTTTTAACTTATCCTCTTTATTTTGTTTCCCTATTTCTAAGTTCCATTTTTATTATTTAACCATTGATAAAATAGATCCCACAGTAGTATAGTATTCAGTTTGCTCTTTCTCCTTGTCAGTGTTAATCTCTTCATTTCTGCACATTCTAATATTTTCCTAATCACATTCTCGTCTCTTCACTCTTCCAATTTTGTGCAAATATAATTCTAGCAGCAGTTAATACATGAATACACATTTTCCTTACTGTATTTTTTGGGTAGAATCCCCAATAGAATTATTTCTGGTTTTAAATCAATATGTTGTTTTATCATTTTTTTTCAACCATGTATGTATTTTTTTCCAGTATTCTTTTTTATTTTTGAGCAGGTACACCACATATGATAATATAACCCAGGTATCTGGTGGCACTTCCAGCATTTAGCCAATTTGTCCTTAAACAGCCTTGCCAAACTCAAGCCTCGGTGGCACAGTGGTTAGAGTGCACTACTGAAAGCTACTTCGGATGCAGCCAGCTGACTGCAATTTGGCAGTTCAAATCTCACCAGGCTCACCAAGTTGACTCAGCCTTCCATCTTTCTGAGGTAGGTAAACGGAGGACCCAGATTGTTGGGGGTGACGGGCTTAGAGAGGGCTGTGAAGCACTATAAAGCAGTGTATAAGTCTAAGTGCTATCGCTATTACACAAATTTTCTTTATATGCAGTTGGCATGGTTAATTTATAATTCCTGTCAGAGTGAACCATACATCAACAAGCAGATGGTGCTCCCAGCTCCTCCTCCAGAGATGCTGGTTCTTCTCTGAATATTTGAGAGGCAGGGCCAATGGTGCCCCTGTTTACTGAACTTTTGGGTATAAATGTTTCAAAGACCAATAAAAGGATAATGATGTTCAGCATATCAAATATTCCTTATGAAAGGAAGCATGAAATATAAAATGTGACAGGACTTGGTTGTGAAGAAATCTGTTTCCAACACCCACTTTTTGTTCAGCCAGATAAGTCCACCTCCCTGTAAATAAGTAACGTGCCCTTGCCCTCTCCACTACATATTCGTATTGTAAACATGACTATACACTTTCTCACTTGTCTCAGAAATGTTGCTTCTATTTCAGATAGTCTACCTGTAAGGGGATGTTTCTGAAGTTTAAAAAAAGAAAATTAACTCAGATTCATAGAAGGAAAGATTATCAATTCTAATTACAATAAACAGAACCTTCAGAAAGGTTCTATGTCCAGAAAGTCTGTTCCCCTGCCGCCAAGAAATAGTAACAACAAATAGTAATTTACAGACTTTCCCTTTCTTAGCTGATCCTGGAAATACAATTCTACAGTTGCAATACAACACACCAAAAAACTTTGCTAAGAGTTGGACGGACTATAAATTTGCTTTTATAAACAAATTTCACACACTTTTGTCTTTCTAAAGGTTCCCAACAAGAATATCTACTAATGGAAGAAGGCGCCTATTAACCTTGCTTAACTTTTAATGAGTTTGGTTGTCATGAGCAAACTGCATAAATTCACAAGATGGATTCAGGCTGCACAGGAAGCAAATGCTGCATTCAAATCTACAGTATTTAGAGAAGGCCTGTCTTAAAATGAAAGCTGGAAACAGAGGACTTTTCAGCGGAAAGCTGCGATCAGGAAAGCAACAAATATTAGTTAGATATGTCTTGACAGAAGTTTCAAAAGAGAAAAAGAGGAAAGTCATGACACCAAACGCCTTGTGCTCCTTTACATCCCCTGAAAGGGACTTTTCTACATTTATTCATGATCAGCAAAAGAAGTTCCATTTACCCTCAGTTGTTATTCCAGCAATCAACAAGCTTTCAATCACGATCCCAAACAGCCAGCACTTCATCTCTGCTGAAATCCACTCGCTTCTCTCTTCCGAAAGCACAAAGGTCTCTGAAAACAGGGCCAGCAAAGGGAGTGCTTGCTTAACAAAGGGTATGTTTAAAAAGAAAGAAAGAAAAAAACTGAGACCCACACTTTCCCAACATTTGAACTATGCAATGATTATTGGACAGTTATATAACTATATCTAATAAACATGTACTGTTTTGTAACTTGCTATGTTCTAAAGTAAATGTCAGGCTTTGGGGTAGAACACAGGCCTGTACATATTGGAATAAGGATCTCTTATTCCAAAAAATGGAATCCGAAAAATGTTGGAAAAGTCATCAGATAACGGGTTCATTTTACCATATGTAGTGGACATGCGTAGAGGCAAAAAATATTGGAGTACAATCCACACATGGTTTGGAAAAAATGACAAAAAGTCATATTGATTTTAAACCAGAAATATTTTTATTGGGTATTGTATCATAGATATACAGTAGAGAACTGATATATTTGATTGTGAATGTACCAACAGCAGCTAGAATTGTATTTGCAAAGAACTGGAAAAATGAGAAAATACCAACACAGGACGAAGTTATTAAGAAAATAATGGAATGTGCTGAAATGAGTAAATTGACATTTGAAATTAGAGAACAAGAAGAAAATATGATAAAATATGGGATTTATTTTATCAGTGGTTAAAAAAAGTGTAGAGATGATATATGTTATAGATAACTTTACAATATAAAAATAATAGAATTTAAGGGAAAGAGATATAAGAATGTATTTTTTATTAGATGAAGTGGCAATGGAAGTTACATTACATATCGGTAAATGTGGACATATCCCTATATGAAGTGGTGGAAACAATATGCGTTATGTTAAATGAAAGAACCATAATATGATATAATATATGTATATAAAATCGGAAAATATGAGATTTATGTGACTGTGGAGAGAACTATGGACATGTTGCACAAAAGAATTGCCAACCAGTCAATACACTGTAAGATGGTTTATGTTTTTATGTATTGTTTTGTCTGTATTTGTTTTAGAAAAATAAAAAACTTTTTTAAAAAAGAAAAGAACATTGGATTCTCAGTAAAAGAACATTTGCCAAAGGAAAAGCATCGAAATGTGTTCTGGGTAAGAGACACGCTCAGCACTTCCCAAAGTGAGCTAGAATCTTTGCTTTGATTGTCGAGGCTTTGAATTATATAAATCATTCTTTAATGTAGCAGTAACACTTTTACCCTCTTTCTCTATTATACAGTTATCTCTCCTAAAGGTTACTACATAACCAAGAGTTAACTAAAGCCCTTACTGATAACAAATTAAATTTCAGTTTTAGTACATATAACACAGTTAAATGTTCGTTTATGCAAGAAACAATATGTCGTACCTTGACCTGATGCTTTCATCTTCCATCCATTTGCCAATGATATATGTTGCTTACTCATGGAATCTTTACAAACCTTTTTTCTATCTTTGGTAATGCATTGCGATGCTCCACTATCAACAACCCACAAATCATGGTTTTACAGTTGAATTACTGTAGCGTAAGTTGTTATACTAGTATTCTGTTGTTTTCACTTTCTTACAGAATTTAGCTATATGTCCCCTAGCCCCACAAGAAAAAACATTTCCAAACATGTATAGGCAGTTGAAGACAAATCCTCTTCTTGTGGTTGTTTCTTCCTCAGTTGATCCTATCCAGCCGTCTTCTTGCTTCTTCTAGCAACCTTCTAGTTATGTCAGTCAATGTAGTCTTAAAAGTTGCCAAGGTTGGAGACCCATGTCCAGTCGGCCATCAAGTGCACCAAAAGGAAAAAGGCCCCCTGCCTCTCCCTCCTCCCAAGAGAGACGTTATATCAGGATGGGGGACCAAGTCCAGTGGGGAACCCAAAGTTTCCATTTATTTTCAGTTTGCTGTGTAGGTGCATGCCATTGATGGCTCTCAGCAGACTACCAGGAGGATGAGAAGCCTTGCTAGCTGTGCTCCCAAACCGCTGTGGAATTGGACAAAAAAGACACCTTTTGAGTGAACGTTCCCAGGAATCTCATGGTCAAAACACCTACATGCAATTTAGGGAAGGTTCCTTAGGCCTCTGGAAGTGCCCTCTCCCTCTGGGGTTCAAGCAAAGGACTCTATAAACCCTTTTGGTCTCTTATCTGCAATTGTGGCCATGGAGCATTACAGTTAAAGAGGCCTTCTTGTGAAAAGGTGCCAGCATTAAGGGAAACAGCTCTTGTGACAAGCCAGATTCCCATGATACTTGATGCCTATCCTTAAGAACAACCTTCACAGATAATTCCCATATATCAGAACGTTTCACTAGAGTTTTGTGATTCCATGAATGTCTGCCCTGGCCCAATTTTCCTTCAAGTTCCCTTGAGACTTAAAGGCCATTCCCTTCAAAATAAAAATTAAACACTCCACTGTTGCAGACTGCTGAAGAAGGTCTCAGAGCATGAGGCCAAAGGCCTCCTTCAGCAACTTCTTCTCTCCCTGGAACGAAAGGCAGAGATGATGATGTGGGGAACGTTTTCCCAGCTCTTCCAATCCCAGAAAGGTTGCTCAAGTTGGTATCTCTGGAACCTTTTAGTCTCCTATTTCCAGGGAGTACAGCCACAGGAACCCAAAGATCTCCAGGAGAGGAGACTCGAGGTTTGGGTCCATGGCTGGGACAACCTTGCAGTGAGATGAAAAGACCCAGGATCCCTATCAGGGCCCATCTTAGGGAACAGCCCTCGGGTTCATTTCCCCCCAGAGAAGAGCAGGGGAAAGAAAGAAAAGGCTGGCCTGAAAGTCATGCAGCCAGTCCTGCTGGGAAACTGCTGAAATGGTTGTCCTCCATTAGAGCCCGGCAGGACCCAGAGTGGAGAGAGGCAGAGAAGGGAAAGTCAGCCAGGCTGCCCCAGCCCACCCCTTCCTCTCTTTCCCTGCCCCTTTTGACCGGCTTTTACTCCAGCTTCCCTGCCAGTAGAGAGGAAACGGAGCCCAGGCCACCTCTGGAAAGTCCAGGGGCAGCTCCCCTCCCTCCACTGCTCCTGTCTCTCCTGTCTCCCTGCTTTGTTGGCCTCCCGTTCTACCTTCTCCTTCCTTCCCAAGACAGCCAGGCTGTAGAGGTCCTGCTTTCTTGGCTCTGGGGCAAAGGTGGGATTCAGCAGGTTCTGACCAGTTCTGGAGAACCGGCAGCAAAAATTTTGAGTAGTTTGGAGAACCGGCCAATCCCACCTCTGACTGGAGATTTTGCAGTGTCCTTCCCCTGCCATGGCCACCAAGCCACGCTCACAGAACCAATAGTAAAAAAAAATTGAATCCCATCACTGCTCTGGGGTTGCCATTTGCCCACTTGGCCCCGAGAAAGAGCCAGGCTGCAGGTTGGGAGCCTGAGGGGTGCCTTGCCCCCTGGGTCCCCCATGTTCTCCCTTTCAGAAGTGAAGCTTGGAATCTTTCTGAGCCTCCATTTCACATTGTGGTTAAATTATGATGAAATCCTTGGACCATCTTTTTCAAAGCATGAAGGGCTAGATTCCCTTTCTCTGGGCATTTTTAAAATCTCAGCTATTAGATACTTGATCTTGATACTTGTCATGTGGAAAAAGAAGTTGGAAAGGTTTTTCTATTTTTTAAAAACAGGTTTATTTCTAAATAATTCAAAGGTGGTGAACCTACCTAAAGCCCATGTCACACTGCACCAACAGATGCAAAGAGGATGTAAAACAGAGAAAAACGGTTGCCATCCGTTGGAAAACGTGATGCATCTGTTGTGTACTCACTGCGTACGTCTTTCATACGCTCTATCCGTTGAGCATCCGTCTACTGCTATTTCATCCGCCCTCAAGTTTTGAGCTGCACAGAATCCTTTTTGAGCGGATGAACTTTCCGCCACCATACGATCTACATCCGGACGAGCACAATAGCAGGAAACAAATCGTGTCTAACGTCCTTTGTCATCCGTTAAAGCGGTCCGCCATGTTATCCTTCTTGACATCCTCCTGGCGCATTCCGCAGGCCAACTCAGACATCCGCCTCCAGCGGAGAATGAGGGAGGAACGCGAATAGGTACGCAGAACGTCACCACTAGCGTTAGTACATGGAGGACACATAGAGAAGGATGAAAGCAGATGCAGGCTTGTGGAATAGAAAGCTACTTGAGAAACGGCAAAACATTTGTATAATGGGATATTATCTCGGATCATTTAGGCATGTCTGCAGATGTCTGGAGGATGTGGGAGCAGGACCACAGTAGCCGGAAAAGCTTATATTTCCTATAATAAAGGGCATGTAAACTTCTACTGGATCTCGATTTCAGTTCCAGTCAGCCGCTGAGTGTGAAGCAGACGGCTCTTGCAGACCTTGGTACTGTTCGTACTCTTCACATCAATCCAGTTGACTCTCCACCATGGATCATTGCACACTCCTTTTTGGGTAGCCCGGCCATCTATTCAACACCAAGAACGCAAGCCTCTTCAGACTGTTTCAACTTGTGTCTATGCAAGAGAAGAAGGAGACAGTCCAAGAGCTGTGTGGGTCCGAAGATGGACATCCGGGAGAAGAGTGGGAGTTTGGACTCTGAGTGACAAGCTGTGGTGGAGCTTAGGAATGCAAGGACAACTCGTCGCATTCTAGCACTCATGAGGATGCGCACAGCATGTTTGACAAGTTGTGGAGCGTCGTAAGACGCAGGTTTTACGCAGGCAGACACCACAACTTCTGGCGCGAGCCTGGAGCCCTGGACTGAAGGTGAGCACTGACTCTGCGCCACTGGCCTCTGGACCAATAGAGAAACATGCAGTAAATGCCTGAGGGTCCCATACACAAGCACATCAGCATTGTGCGTCAGAGAAGGTGGGTGGGCAGGCCAATCATTGAAGAATATGTGGAGGAGCTCCTCCAGTGCACCACACTGAAGAGCGGCTGGTAGGAAAGTTGCAGAACGAGTGGTAATCAGAGGTGGAACTTCCCACCTACCATTCGGCCATAGATGGGAAGCACGTGGGCTGCAAAGCTCCAGTCCAACTCAGGGTCCTCTTTGCACAACTACAAGTAGCTTCTTCAGGTCATCTCTATTGCCATGGTTGATGCTGACTACAAGTTGCATATTACATCGATGCTTCAGGCAAACGGGTCACGCTTCAGATGGCAGGTATACAACGCCAGTGGAAGCCTCAAGGAAGGGCTGGAACGCAACCTCATATCAAGTGGACTTCCCGAGATCCAGACCCATACCCAACGACACACTAAGATGTCCCTTCTCCTCAGAACCTACTCATGAAAGCCTAACACTTCAAAGTACCTCACCGCGTGAAGAGAAGATCTTCAACTACAGGCTGTCAGGGCAAAGACGGGTGGTGGAAGAACGCCATTTGGGCAATCCTGGCCAACAGGTTACCCAGGTTACTTGTCTACACCACCATGACAGCATCGCCCCACAGACTGTGAGGAGCATCCGTGGAAGCTTGCTGCATCCTGCAAATCTCATGCGCACCCGCTACCGCGGTGCATGTTGGCAGAGAAAGGCTCGTGGACTGTCAACAAGCAGAATGGGGACATGGAGCCTGGGGAATATAGGCAAGGACAAAACCTGATAGACACTGTGGATGTGCAAGGCCCCAACAGAGCTTCAACATGAGGGAAGAAGCAGCGCAAACCTCCTGAAACACTGGGTGCAACTCCCCAGCTGGAGCAGTGGAGTGGCAAGACAGGATGGTAGATGCTTAATGGATGCTTCCTTCAGCCTGTCTCATCACATGATGAGATTGGGCCATGTATGTTGAGTGGCCCTACAATGAACAGGGCATTAATAAAGAGTTTTGTTTATGTTGAAATGTGTTGATCAATGATTAAATTGTTGTTGATAATAAAGGGCCATATGTGCGGCAGCTGGAAGGGTGGACGCGTACAGTCCCACTAATGCTTGCACTGGAGGTTTATCTATCCACAGCCATCCTTACCCGTCCCACAGCAATCCTTACCCGTCCCACAGCTATCCTTACCCATACCCAACAACTATCCTTACCCATCCCACAACGCTAATCCTTACGCATCCCACAGCTATCCTTACCATATCCCACAACTATCCTTACCTATCCCACAAGCATGCAAAGGCTTAACCATTTTTTTTCAAAGTTTTCCACCACCACTTTATTAAGTAAATTAAAATGAGCCAAGGTGTTGAAGCAAAGATAACCTTTATTATATAACAAACTGTATGACTTTATTAAAAGCAAAATGACCCAAGTAAAGTGTCTTAAGCAAAGATAAAGTGAACAGGTAACAACTCCAGTCTCTGGCACTCTTCTCAGTCACTATGAGAGAATGCCCATGTGTCTCAGATGTAAAGGGGCCAGGGACTGTGGGAAGTGGCTGTGGCTGAGAGTGCTAGGTCTGAGGCACCATTGGGGTGCTTGGCCCCGAGAGTACAACAGGATGGTGTGTGTTCAGTGAAGCTCTCAGAGAGCTGACTCATCCGTGAGGTTGAGAGGCCCTTCATCAAGTACCTGGGATGTGAGCCCAAGACTGATGACACATGTTCTGAGGAAGGGCTTGGCTGTGGGGTGGAGGAAGGAGGAGTGTAGTGGGGCTGTCTGGTCTGCAGCTGGCGAGGTGAGGTCGTCGAGCTCTGTGGCCACCCGAGGAACCCTGGGCCTGGACTGTGAAGGGCTGCCTCGGCTGTGGGAAGTCCTGGTAGTGGTGAGCCTTGGTAGGTGAGGGGCTGTTGAAAATCCCGTGGAAGGGGCTGTGGATCAGGTCGGCCTGGGGTGGAGGAGGCAGACCTGGAGTGGGGAGGAAGCCAGGTTCAGCTGGGCCTGGATGGGTGGTGGCAGAAGAGCTGGTGATCCTGCTCCTTCATCACCTGGTTATGGGCCTGGGCATGTCGCCATGACAGTCCTGCTCACATACGTGATGAAGGGGCTTGGCGGGTTCAAGATGGTTATGTCGAATGTGGACCAGCTGGGAGAGATCTTGTGCTGGCTTTGTTGTGTCCCTGATCTCGAAGAGGACAGGTGTAGGCTCTGTCCCTCCGGTCTGCCTCTCTGCCTGCTTTCTGTGGAGGTGGAGCTGGGGGGTAGGTGTGGGTTGGTCTCGGTGGCTGCCCTCTTCTTGCTCCATCTGAGACAGGGGATCCTCCACGTCCTCTGGCACGGAGAGTGTAGCTGTCGGGGTGGTCTCTGTCGTTGGGCTCCCTCCAAAGACACCCTGCCTGAGCACGGTAGCTGTCTCCTGGCTGGAAGAGGAGTGGTCTCTGTGGGCTGTCTGAGGGAGAGGGTTTGACAGAGGGGCTGCTCCTCGGTGGCGGATCTCACCCTCCAGGAAAGCTGCACCTGGCCATGGGACGTAGGTCTCGCCGGGCTTCAAGATGAGCTTGAGCAGCGGCCTGCCCGGATTTCTTGAGGTGCAGCTTGCCTATCCAGAGTGGTGCATGGCTTCCACCACCCAGGAGAACATCTGAAGGTAGTAGCCCAGGCTCGCCGCCTCTCTCTCCAAGCTGCCTGCTTCTCTTGTGTCCCGATACAGTCTGTGGCCCTTTCTTCACAGGATACTCGTTCTCCCTCAGCAGTCCCAGCACCTCCTCCTCATGGTCCTCAGAAATGGAATACTGCTTCCTCTCTCCCTTCTCCTTGCCTTGCCTCTTCCTCCCTCTGGCAGGGGCTTAGGGCTTCAGCAGCAGGGCTTTGAGGGCCTTGCGGGCTGGTCCACCACAGCAGCAGCAGCAGGAGAAGCACCACCATGCAGCAGGAGAAGCACGCAGCAGCACCAGCAGCAGCAAGCAGAAGCACCGAGACAGGAAAAGCACAGCAGCACCAGCAGCACCAGCAGCACCAGCAGCACCAGCAGCCACAGCACACCAGCAGCAGCAGGAGAAGCACCAGGAGCAGCAGCAGAAGTACCAGCAGCTTTCAAAGTCAGCGCCAGGGGTGGGATGGTGGTTCTGTCTTTCTTGCCAGGGCTGGCAAGAGTGAGGCACAGGCTTCCACTTCTTCCCCATGGTGTTTTCTCAAGAGTCTTGCTGGCAAGCAGTCTTTCCTCTGAATGGTGACTGCTTGTGAGCTGCATCTTTTATATCCATGGAGCTTATGCAATTCATCTCCCTCCCCGCATGCGCAGTGACCGCTTTGCATCCGCTTTGGCATCCGCTATGCATCGTAATGTGTCCGGTGATGCATCCGCGTCATCCGCTATGCATGCCGCTCCTTCCGCTACGCGTCCGCTTCGCTATTCTCCCATGGAAGCCTGCAGATTGTCATCCGCTTCCATCCGGTTTCATCCACTAGGCTTCCTACAAACATCCGCTTTACATCCCGCTACATCCTCCCCACGTCCGTTCTTCCGTTGTTGTCCGTTCTGTTTTTGCAAAATTTGGGGCACTTTTGAGAGCGGATAACAATGGATAGAGCCACCCCTGAAATTTTGCTCGTCCCGCTGTGTCCTTTTTGCAATAACGTTTTGCATCCGTCGGCCATTGTGGGACCTAGCCTTAATCAGAGATGCTTCTGCCGATTCTAGTCCAATGACCTGCCTCCAGCAGGGTTTGGAAGGGAGTGTGGTGGTGTACGTGTGTGCATGGCTGTCAAAACTCCATAACAGGTCAAGTAACTCTGGGAGGCCAATTCATAAATTAGAACACTTGCTAAACAACCGGCCATTAAGTGAGGACCACTTGTATTTGGTTTGCCAGTCACTTGGCCACTCCTACCCAGTCACATGACCACCAAATCACACCTACCGCAGTCCTGTGACCAGCAAGCCACACCAGCCAGCAAGCCACACCCACCCAGTCACGTGATCAGTAAGCCACACTCTCAAATGGGCCGCACCAGACAAAATTTGAATCACACCCCTGGTGGGGGGGCACCTTTTGTAGCACCAAGGGGAGGCAGTGGACTGAAAAAGTTTGGGAACCACTGGATTAAAGGGAAGTTTTTATTCATCTGCACTGTCTAACAATCTAAGTATTAGAGCCTATTGTAACTGCATAGCCAAAAGGCATTAAGAGTTGTTCACTAATCCTACGTAGCTTTTTCTCTGGTAATATCACACTCCTAACTAGAGCATACAAAACATTTGCTAGACAATACTCGAACACAGCTCATCAGTCTGGAACCCACATTACGTATCTGATATTAGCACAGTTGAGAGGTCAGAAATACTTCACAAGAAGAGTCCTCCACTCCTCTACTCGTTGCAGAAAACCTTATGACCACCAGACTTGAAATTCTCGACCCTAGAAACCTAGAACTATGCTGCCTTACAGTCCGACTAAAGTACAGAGAAATAATAAAATCATACATTGCAATGTCCTCCCTGTCAATGAATAGCTTCTTCAGCTTCAAACCAGAAAATATCAAGAGCAAAACAATAGATACAAACTCAGGTTAATCTTACCAAACCTGATTGTAGGCAATACACACTTCAGCCACAGAGGGTCATGTCTGGAATCCCTCTACCTGACTCTGTGGTTTCTTCCCAAACGCCCAAAACACTTCAATCTCAAACTGTCTACTATTGACCTACCCCCCTTCCTAAGAGGTCTGTAGGGGGCATGCATAAGCGCACCAAATGTGCTACCGTCCCTGTCCTATTGTTTCTTTTATTTTTTCTTAGTGACCATTTCAAGTATTCATAACTATGTATATATACTTTTATCTAGGATCTTGTATCCGATTGTGACACAAATCAAATATCGATCAATCAATCAATAAATAAATAATCTGTTGGACGACTTGACTGAATCTGAATGATAAATTCTTATTTGATTACTTTGAATGCCACAAGCCTCAATTATTACTTTAGACATTTATTAAAATTGTTACAAATTACAGTCATTTCTGGACTGTGTGAAATAATTTTTGTTTAATAAGCTGTAGACTATTCATATCCAGACAAGACTGGTGCCGTGTACACATCTCAAGCATTTTACAGCTCCTGGGTAGTGTTTTCCTTCTTCAGTTATTGTTTTCATTTTTTCAGGCAGGGTCTTTAACCAAAAGTCCACATCGCCGTTTCTCAGTTTCTCTGATTTCCTTTGTTCCAAGTTTAATTCGAGATACTCTTCCTGCGAGCCATACTGTGGCCATTCCACCAGACCTTCACCATTTGGGTTCCTGGAAATAGCAGAGTCAAGAATTCAGAGGTTTGCCTTTAGCGTAACTGCCATCACTTAACTCAGCCATCAAAATTCAGTGTTTCAAAACAGCCAAACTCTCACCCATTATGGGCAAAGTTGCTCCAGTATTTCATGATTGTTCTGCTAAGCTGTTTCTCCTCCTCTGTAACTTCACCTGCGCAGAGCACACAAGAGAAAAGAGACTTAGTCACGCCATGCATAATCTAATTTGAATTTAAAGGCTTTCAAAGGATTTCAACCGATTTATGGAGAAAGTTCACCAGCAGCTCCCATCTATCTGCCGTTACAGCTAAACTGATTTCCCATGAAGTGAACCTGAGACTTTGGGGACACTGACAAGCCGTCTGAGTTATAGGAACTGCTGGGCAGGGTGGGGTGGGGCTCTTGGCCTGATCATCTGATGGGATGTTATTTTGGGGCCGACAGCCTTGTTGTCATGCAAAAGTAGAATCTCCAGGGTCCCCCAATAGGTCTTCAGTTTGTGAATGAAACAAGATCATTGATTTGAGCCACTTGACTAGTTAAGACAGAATCTTGCTAAATCCACGCAAAGTTCTCCCAGTTCTTTCACCAGCTACAAACACCTGGGTCCAAATGGCTTATTAACAAGCTGCAGTTAAACTGTCAATCACTGGTCTGAATAGAATCAAACGAAAGCTGATCTGCAAACCCCTCGTAAATGGCCTGATCTGGACAAGATTTCTGGATTTCCATTCAGTTGTTTCAGGGCTTACTAAATATGGTTGTGTTGCTCAGGAATAGTGTCCCAAATACAAAGTTGAGTTCATCGGTATGGTCTGCCTTTACAAAATCTGGCTTCGTGTCTCTGAATATTGTGGGACGATGCTGGAACTCATAAAAGTAGACCGGAGCAGCAGAATCTATGAAAAAGAGGAGAGGCAGAGAAAGCGTCACAGCCGTGTAGACACAGGAGCCGTGGGTCGTGTGTTCAGTGGGAGTCAAGGAACACGACAGCTGGGATCCTGCATTAACAGGCATGAGGGCACTTTTATAGGAGATTACACAAGTTAAATTAAAACACTATATATAGAAATAGGGCATGAGGGTTGCCTTGGAAGAATTTTCCAGTAGCCAAAAAGACGGATGCCTGTCCAGAAATAATTTTAGGAAGCCCATGTCTGAACATGCTATGCCAGCCTCACTGGGCAGGGTACAAGTGATGCTGCACCAATCTGTATGATCATCACTGCTTTCTATTTTGCGATGATGCTCAGCGAAAGTTCTTCTTCCCTAGTTCGAGCAGTTGTTCTAAATCTTTATGCCTCTAAACTAAGCAAGAGAAGTCCTCCTTTGATCTATTCTGGACTCCTTGGGCTTCCAAATTAGCCAGAAGCAATTCAGGGGGATCTGGCTAAGGTGGAATTGATTCTCTTTCCCACTTTCCCACACTGTCTCCACACAATGAGCTCGAGAACTTTGGCTTTGATTTATTCAGCTATGATCAGGATCGATTCACCTTATTAAAAAGAATATTTGTTTTAAGTGGTATTTTATGGCCAAAGTGTTTTTCTGCAACTGAGAGAAGCATCCACATTTCTAGTTGATTTTTTCCAGACCTGCAAAAGCAGACTAGTTTATCAAGGACTAAGTGCCCTTTGTACTTCCTTGACTTGGAATTTCTTCTGGTCTGGAGAAGAATGCCCAGCACCAAAACTTCCTTCCCAGCTGGCTCATCTCCCTTCAGGTGCAGAATAGTGTTTTTTTCCCCTTCCTGATTTATTGCAACAGAAAAAATACTACCTAAAGTTGACACCTAAAAAGGGTCAAGTTCCAAACTGCTTCTAATTTCTGTTTCTACCGGTTCTAGCTGAAATGGCAAAATGCTTCTCATAAGATGGCTAAAATGACAAAAATGACAAGAATAGTCTATTCTTTGTAACCCTTTCAAGGTATTGTTGGGAATTGTATTTTTAAGTTATTTTTGCCACAAAAAGCAGACAGAAATTTTGAATTGAGCCTTCTGCAATCAGAGGGGAAAAAAACAATTAGAAGTACAGTTAAAAATCATAAAACAGCAAGAGAGGCCTCCACCCTTCCAAAATATCTAAAACAAACATTGATTGATGGACACCAATTCTTGCAGCCCTCACTATGACCATAGTTGANGACCATAGTTGATTCCTCTTTGGTCATTCTAACAAACTAGGCTTTGTCAATGATTACACCTATTTATAAAAAAGGCTCCATGATCAACCTGGAAAACTACTATTCCATTAGTTTATTGCATATAATCAACAAATTATATCGGAACACTTTGAAACTGACTGGAGACCAAAAAAATATCTTCACCGATGAAGAGGTTGATTTTATAACCGGCAGACCAAGAACTGATCATTGCTTGGTTTTCCAATATCTACTGGGAAAATATAGCACAGGGCCCAATGGGGCTTTATACAAATCCTTTCTTGACATTAAATTCACCTTTGCTCTATTCTGCTCTATTTCTATTCTAGGGGAAAAAAACTATGACTTTGTAGATGAACTCACCTCTGTGGTATCTTGCTGTTTGAACAGAAGGCACAACAAAGGCGGCATCTTCCAACATTTTTTGAAAGTGACTGCGTAACTCGATAGGGTCTTCAGTGGCTCCCAAATACTTATCCAATATCATCTGCATAATCTCAGGAGGGTAATTCTACCAAGAAAGAAATATATACATTGAGACACTGACCATTGTTTTGGTTTTTGGCACTTCATTAACATGAATTAACTTTCATCACCAGTTAATTAATGTCTACCTGTGTCCCTTCTTGCTTCAAACGCTCTACTATCATCCCAGTGCCAAAGAAGCCCTCCATCAGGGAACTGAATGACTACAGACTCTTAACATGTGCAGTTATGAAAATCTTTGAAAGGCTTGTGCTGTTCCCCCTGAAAACCATCACGGATCCACTGTTAGATCCCATGCAGTTTACATACCAAGGAAATAGATCGACAGATGGTGCTGTTAATATGGCTCTGCACTATATCCTATCACACCTTGTAGGATATAGTGCAGAGTACAAATACCTACGCAAGGGTCCTCTTTGTAGATTTCAGTTCTGCATTCAATACCATCATTCCAGACATTCTTTTAACTAAACTAAACCAGCTAGTGGTACCTGAACAAACTTGTAAGTGGATCATAAGCTTACTAACAGATAGGAAGCAGCAAGTCAAATTACTTATGTGTCCAATCACACTTGGCCAATAAAGAATTCTATTCTAGGCCTATTGCCTCAGATTTTGTATAATATCAGGTGAAGCTCCATTCAAAAATCCAAGAAAGAAAACCTTAGACTCCATGGTTATAGAGAAAAGGACTTTTACTGGAAATTAAAGTGGCAGCATCAGAAGAAATACAAGATCTGAGCCATTAGGTGCAAAAACCACATATAGAAAATTATCCCATGTTCCCACCCCCAATAGTTCAAACTGGCCATCCAATCTGAGGTGTGTATGTGGTGCATCTTCAGGTGGTGTTTCAGATATCTGGCAGGCCAAGATGGTTGACCTTGGTGTAGATAGATAAGGGGCCACATCTGCGCAGTAAGTAAATTAGCATAGTCAAGAAACCATTCCAGCTTTAACATTTCACCAACTTAAACCTCCAGCACTCTTCCCCCCACAAACCCCAATTATTCTTCCCAACCCCCCCAACCCCCGTTTCTATGGCAGCTGGAAAGATGAGCAGAAGGTTTCTTGGAGGCTGACACTATTCTATATTCTATTCTTTCACCAACAAATCTCATTCACCATGCCAGCGTGGTTTGTTTGACCCTCTTTCATCCTATGTGAACCTGGCCATCCTAACCTAATTAATAATCAAGGGTTAATGAAAGAGTGTCTTTAAAAATCTCCGGCTATGTAAGATTATGGGCCTAAATTCTGTTGCAGAAAGTAATACAGCAGCAATTAGCAATAAAAACTACTTTTCAGCTCTCAACAAGAAGATGCTGGGAGAGAATTAGTCAAATATATGTTAGGAAGAATATAGAGTGTAGAAAACAGCCACAGAGGCTAAAACATATGAAGAACAGTGGGTATGTCTCATCAAAAAGGAAGACCGGGGCAACACGATGGCAGTCTTCCAATATCTCAGGGGCTGCCCCAAAGAAAAAGGAGTCAAGCTATTCTCCAGAGCACCAGAAGGCAGGACGAGAAGCAACAGATGGAAACTAATCAAGGAGAGAAGCAACCTGGAACCGAGCAGAAATTTCATGACACTGTGAACAATCAACACTCAACTTGCTTCTGGAACTTGTGGTTGTTCCACAGCTGGGCAGCCATTTGTGCAGAATGGGCAGAGCTGTCAAACTCCTGGACCACTGGCTGGATGCATCATGTGGTTTAACGAAGGGGGGGGTAGTCCCGATATGTCACGTGATGCTGCCGTGACAATGTGAGTTTGACACCCCTGGTCTTGGGTGTCCTACTTGAGAAGGAGTTGGACTAGAAGACGTCCAACTCTCTTATTCTGTTTTGTTGTTTCCTTTATTAAAAAACTTTTCTTATAATTTAAACCATTTTCTTTTATATTTATTTCTCATTACTGAAAACTTTATCCATGCATACAATCCATGCATATAGCCCTTGATTACTGGCTGCTTTGTTTAGCAACTGTTCAAAGTCACAATGGTGTAAAAACCAGCTCTACAACCATTGCAGGATCCCTTGGCGTTCATGGTCACCACGGCTGTTCTGACCCTCAAAGCCTTGTTTCAAGCAACCATGCAAAGTTAAGACAATCAAGAAAAAAGAAAGACTCTTTAATGCTTCTCTGTGAATTCCTTCATTCACAGTTAAAAATGCTATTAAACCTAATTGTCGGCTTCCGTTTGATCTCTTCGGCGACAGACCGAAGTGTATCATGCGTGGTTTGATCTGTGCTTGCCGCCGGAGCGCCCCAAGCCGGCTGTTTTCAGTGGTGAGGCCACCCGCAGAGGTGTGAAGAGGAGGGATCACCAGCAGGGTCAAGGAGAGCCCATCTCTCTTCCCAGCTGGCCATTATCCCTTTCCCAAGGGGGTTGCAACGTGATTGTCAGAAATGGCACCTCAAAGAAGATCTGAACCAGAAAAGAATGTGCAGGAGGAAGATAAGAAAGAAAAAAGTTTTTGGTCGACTGGTTAATACTGAAAAAGCAACAACGTAAGGTATCCTGGAATTTAAACTAAATACTAAGATTTGGAAGCAGTGGAAGGAGGGAAATAGGGCAAAGGATTAGTTTTTTTTTTCTTCCCTTTCATATATGAAAGCTAAGAAGACTTAATCAAGAAATGAAACAAAAAATCCACATTTAGACATTTAATAAGCATTTAAGCTGAAAATAAAAGTCAAAGGAATAATAAAATTTCTGAATATTTTAAAAGTTTTTAAAAGCAGGAAAGGAGAAAAAAAAGAATAAAAGGATAGGATCTGGAAAAATGGAGGAGACTGCCTGGAACTAAGGAATGGAACTGTGACTAAACGAACTTACAGTGAAATTTAACAAGATTCCCAAAGATACATCCTAACTGAAACTTGGCAATAAAATAATAGAACCCAGGAAGAGAAAGTGGAAAAAGAAGCAAGAAGAACACAGCCTTGGATTATTTGGATTACTTGGTGATTTGGGTTTTTGCATGCTAAATGATTAAAACTAATCGGTGATTGTTAAAACTGTTTAAAAAATGGCATCCCTCTAAGAAGAACTGAAAATGGAACTTAAAAAATGGAAAGAAGATGCACAAGAAGGGAGATCTTTTGGCTTCGTATTTCTATTCTTAGAAATGGAGATTTGGAATCGATGAGAAACAATACAACGCTGCGAAGAAACGCTTGCAAGAACAAGAAGATCGGGACAAAAGAAGAAGCCATCATTTTAGTGATCAAGTAATTTTAAGTGGGGGGAAAAAAAGGAAAGGGGGAAAGAGAGTGAAAGGTTTTAAGACTAGAAAAAATAACCAAAAAGAAGAAGGAGTTTGAAAGATAAGCATAATATTGTGAAAGCAGCAGAAACCAGAGAGGATTACAGATGAGATGAATGAGAAGTCAGATTTGGCTATGAAGAGGGATAAATAAGGGGAGGGAAGAAGAAGAGGGGGAAGAAAGATAAGAAGAAGTTATGAAAACAGAAAACAGCATATAGAAGAAACAGGGATAAGCATAAGGAACTGAAACATTCAAGCTGTTTACGCAGATAACAGTGAAATTTAATTTGTAAAAGAGATTCTGAGAAGGTGACATAAGAATAGCATTCTTACCTTACAAATAGACAACAATTTTAAGAGAATATGACTAAAATGAGATAGATAAAGATAATTCACTTTAATGTAGTGGAAATGTTTGTTAAGAATAAATGAATTAAAGTGAATGAGATAATTAAATTGCGAAAGGATGGGCTAACATTTTAATTATTATTAATGATTTATAAAACAATATAAGTGAGAAATTATTGGAAAAAAACGAAATTAATTATGGAAAGTTTATAAGTGTTCGCAAAGAAGTATGATATTTTAATTGAAAAATAAGTAAAGAATTGTTAAGATTTTAATGATATATTATATGGATAGAATTGTATTGGAATGGAATCTGTGTTTGTATACATTATATATATATATTAATATATTTATTATTATAGTATTTACTATATATATATATTAATATAAAAAACAAGTGTATATATAGATATATAGTAATAGTATTATATATAGTATATAATATATAATAGTATGTTTTTTTGGTTTTTTTTTTTAATTGTCTCGTCGCGGGTACTTACATTTGTGCTTGTTTAGCTTCCCTTCGGGTATTATCCACGTCAATTGTAATTCCTGTTAAAGTGTAGCTCATTGTTAGTTCATGTTTAAAGTTTGTCAGCAACGGTTTCAGCAAGAATCTCATCTTGCGCATCATCAGTGCTTCCTGATTCCCAATGCAAAGCCACACAACAGACAGAAGAAACCAGAAACACCAATCAATCAGACTCCAAGTTCCGAATGAACACAGACCCAGGTTAAAGCCATCAGAATAGACCCAGCCCTCATAATTTGAAAACAGAGGAACTGTGGAGACAGACACTTCATTCAGAAGCCTGTATTGATGGCAAGATGAGATTGCTGCTGAAACGTTGCTACAGGAGCTTTAACAGAACTACAATGGCTAAACAAACTTTAAGAGATACTACAGATGAACGTGGGATAAATAGCCCGAAGGAGTAAAACAGCACATAGTATAGTACAATATATATATAAATAATATATATACATATATACATATATACATATATACGTCATATAATACATATATACATATATACATATATAAGCATATATACATATTATAAGTATATACATATATACATATAATACATATATACATATATACATATATAGACCATTAAAAAATCGATATATTACAATCATATACATAATATTCATATGTGCTGTTTAGCTTTCCTTCGGTATTATCCCACGTGCATTGTAGTTTCTGTTAAAGTTGTAGCTCATTGTAGTTTGTTTAAAGTTTGTATGCAACGTTCAGCAGAATCTTCATTGGCCATCATCAGGCTTCTGAATGAAGTGTGTCTCACTTCTCTTGTATTCAAATTTGAAGGCCTTGTCTCTTCTGATTGCTATTAACCTGGTCTGTGTTCAATTGAGCTTTGGTATTGTTTGATTGATTGGTGTTCTGGTTTCCTTCGTGTTCTGTTTTGTGGCTTTGATTGGGCTGGCGAGCACTCTGTTCTTGTTTGGAGGCTTTCAATGCTGCTTGCTTCGTGTGAAGGACGTGCTGCTCTCTCATTCAATGCATAGCTGGGTTTCAGCGCTGGGTTGCCTGGTGGGGGGGTTTCTTGAGTTGGAGGATCAGGGGAGTCTGTCATGTGCTCAGGTTTTTGGTCTTGTTTTGTGGTGTGGAGATCTTTCTATTTTGAGAGTGCAGGACCTTCCAAAATGATTGACAGTTCTGCTGGAATCATCTCTTCTATTCACTGGCTGTCAGGCTATCTTTTTTCAATTCTCTAATGGCTTCTCATGATGAATTCTGTGCTGGGGTTTTCTATAGTGGCTAGGGTTTTTGGCGTGGCCATTGAAGTCTGATGTTGTGACTGTGGTTTTCACGGTGTTGGACTAGTGAGGAGGTGTGTTCGCAGCTTTTTTTACTGTTTGCGATTTTTGTGTTCATATACTAGCAGTAAAAATGCAGTAAAAAAAGCTTGGAAACACACCTCCCTCATAGTCCAAGCACGTGAAACCAAGGTCACAACATCAACTTCAATGGCACCAAACCCTAGCCACTAGTAGAGAAACGCCCAGCCAACAGAATCATCAGAGGAAGCCATAGAGATTGAAAAAAGACCTGACGCATGAATTAGAAAGAGATGATTCCAGCAGACTGTCAATCCATTTGAAGCCTGCACTCTCAATAGAAAGATGCTCCACACCACAAAACAGCAAAACACCT
>BHFT01029592.1:0-17629 GCA_004320025.1 Laticauda laticaudata
TGGATTGGTTCCTTTTGAACCAATCCCCATTCAAGTTCTTTAGCCAATCAGAAACCTGTATTTAGGAGTCTACTATTTTTTATACAGAACATTTACCAATATTGGAAGTAGGTGAGTAAAAACAGGGACCAAGTTCCTGATTCCAATATTAGGCAGAACATAGAAAGTCTTCAGGTGTGATATAGAAATGATACAAGGATTGGGAAAATAGCTGATTTTTTTTTAATTTTTGTAGCTACTTATGAGTAGTCTGTGGCATTCTCCCAACTGTCTGCCTTTTTAACAATTATGTTAATCTATTAACATACATTTAATATGTTAAATATTAATATAGTTAATAAATTATGTTAATATATTGCAGCCTGCTTCTAATTTAAAATGTGCTAACAGCCCTGTAATCTCACTGGGCAGCCAATAAGATCCTTCAGCCACCCCGGACTGCTGAATCCCATCTCTGCTCTGGCAAGAATCCCAAAGACAGACTCGCTCCTAGCCAGAGGCTGCCCAAGGCTGGGACTTGGACTTTTGGCTGGCAGAGTGCCGCAGGAGGCCGTCTAGGCCAAAAAAGGGGTGCAGGAGGGGATGCGCGAGGCCCCCCGCACCCCATTTTGGCTGGCAGAAGCACCGCGAGCTGGTCCTTTATTATTTCCAGGCCGGTCCCAGATCTAAACAGCCCGGGGGCTGGATCCGGTCCACAGGCCTTCAGTTTGGCACCCATGTTTAAGTACTCTAATTAGAATAAAAATATGCAAAGACATCAACTCATCAACAAGGAAAAAAAATATAAAATAGACATCATAGCTGAAACTCATAGCTGGTCTGCAATCCCCCCTTGAGATCTTTCACAAGAGTCATTTATCTTCATCCTATAAAATCCACCTCAATCAGGACAGATTTTGGTTTTTAATTCATGAGATTTTCATGGCTTCCCATCTTGCCAAGCCGTTTAACTCAGCTTCAAAAGAATTAATGAACAGCAAAACTAACAACAGGAAAGCAGGAGAATGGTGGCCAGGCCAATTCTGCCAGCAGGGGTTGAGAAGGGCCGGCTGGACCTTCCTGGCTGCCTGAAGGGTCAGCAGCTTCAGCTTTCTCATCAAGCCACTTACAGCGCATCAACCAACATTCCACACAAAGTGAGTCGTGAAGGAGGTAGAAACTGGTTTGTCTGATACCTTGATAGAGGCGAATGGCTGCATCTTTGCTGCAATCATTTCCCGATCCAGGCTATCTATATCTGAAGAATTTTTTGCCACCGAATACTGAAATCCAAAAAAGACATTTCAGAATTTCAATTGAACTTAAGGATGCACAAATTATAAAAAACTACAAAAACTGAGCTACTCTTTTGTAAGTAGACATTAATGAATCAAAACATATTTTGTCACAGTGCAACAAGCACTTAAAACTATTGATATAAAAACAGTTTATAAACAAGCTTGGGGATGATTTTCCCATGTGCTGTCTATCCCCTGCCCTCCTCCTTTCCCCACTATGTTCCCCATTTTGTTTTTTTCTTTTTAGACTCGGTGTGTGGTGGAAGGTTGTGCAGATTCCCAGGACGGAGGGAGCCAAAGGCAAGGCACTTGGATCCTGCAATCTGTGTGAGAGAAAGAGGGTGACGATGGCTCCTCCTTGGCGGTTCCCAGAATATAGGAGTGCAAATTGTCCGCTTTAATTCGGCAGGATTTCTGTCTATGGGTGAGGGGCAATAAAGAAAACAGCTGACAAGAATTGCAGAATATGGGTTGTGGTTCTGGAACCTGAGACATGGACGCGTTTTCATTTGGGCTCTACTTCTATTAGGTCGTCTTTGCTGGACATTGTAAATCCAACTCAATCTATCAGTCAACCCTGTGGTCTGGATACCCCGTGTAGGACGTAAAAGATCTGCCTTCTCCTCCCCATCACCTCTTGGACCCTGGCCAAATCCTTTCCATGAGGCTTAGCATCCAGTGTAACCACCTTTCCCCCTTCTAGAAAGGAACAAGAACAGCATTTGCCCAATCCTTAGACAATCTGGACAGCCACTCCCAGAATAAATTATATTCAGCTACACCAGCATTTTGTGATTTTTCAATATTTTTCAGCACTTCAGCACTCCTTTCATGTTTTTTTTTTCATGAATCACAAACAACTTACTCTGTAGATAAGCCACCCATATTCATTATTATTCACCCCAATTAAATATGGGACAGCATGAAGCTCCTTGGAGGCCAACAGTTCCTCTGGTGCTTTTAGAATGAATTCTCCATCAATGACTGCAGGAATATAGTGAGGCTCCTGGAAAAAAAAAGTTACACTAATGCGAAACTGGAAAGGTACAGAAATGTTTTACTTTGAGGCTCAACAAAAATTAAGAAAATTAAACCTGCAATCTCTGAGGGAGATGGGCGGTTAAGAAATAGGAAAAACCAATCAATCCATGCCTGCCTGCCGGTCTCTGTGCAGCTTAAAACAATCTGGGCGAAAGCTGCAGAGTTGTGATCGGAGCCCGGAGATCCCATCCCAGGCCTTATGTCGCCTTCTCTCTCTCTCTCCTGCTCTCTCAAGGGATCGGGATTCTTGCCCGACCTCATTGCAGACCGGAGGGGGGTGCAGAGATGCGACACAAGCTGATCTTCTCGGACCCAAAACTTGTCTTAAAAGAAAGGGGGATTCTTTCCGCAGCTTTCATTATCTTTGATCTTTATCTTTCTTTGAAGTCTTTGATTGTGATGAGCCATCAGGGTTATTAAGATCTGGGCAGCATACGCTCTCGCCCCTGCTCTTCATATCCGCATTAGAAACATGATGAATCAAGATTAGACAAAATTCAGAGATAAAAGGACTAAAAATTAAATCAGCAGAATACAAATTACAAGCATTAGCTGATGATTTGGTTTTTTTCATTGAAGATCCAATTGAAAGAGGACAAAAACTGATTAAAGAAATAGAACAATTTGGTGAAACACATTTGGAGTGGTAAGCAGGACTTAAAATAATTAACCGAAAAAAACAAAACTAATCACTAAAACTTAACAGAAAAGCAGAAAAAAGAACTTAGAAGAATTACAAGTGACCAAGAAAGTTAAATATTAGGAATATGTTTGAAAGCACTTGTAAGTGCTCAAAGAAAACAACTAGATAAGTTGATGCTTCAGGTAAAGAAGGATCCTAGAATAATGGGGCAAAATTACAACTTTCCAACTATTGGGAAGGATTTGCTAAACCGTCAAAATGAATATCCTCCCAAAATTTTTATATCTATTTCAGATGATTCCAATTAAATTACATTAAAAAGTTTTTTCGATAACTCAATAAATTATTGCTAAATTTTATTTGGCAAGGAAAACCACCCCAGAATAAATTAAAAGCAATGGGCAGGATACAGAAGCAGGGGCAGGGTTGGCACTTCCAAATTGTGGGAATTGTATTACAGCAGCTGCCACCCTAGGTATAGTTAAAAAGATTCGATAAACTTAAATAATACAAGAGAACTTATTTTAGCCATGAACTTGACAAAGGGGGTGGCATGCTTTCGTATGGGAATGTAGGAAAAAAATTACCAGAAATAACTTTCCACAGACACTTAATTAGAGACAACATGCTGGGTAACTAATTGGAAGAATACAAAAAATACACTATTTAAAAGTACCAAATTTGGCTAGTCAAACAATGGAGGCGATCCACCCAAACAATTTGGATATTTTCCTAGAATGATCCAAAATATACAGGATTTTATTAGACGTAAAAGGAATTTGAAATTCCATCAAGAACTTCAAGAAGGGGATTAAAAATAACCCAATGGGGCATATTTACAAACTCACCGTAGACATAACTCAGGATAGGAAAGAATCGAATTAGTAACAAACCCCAGCAGCTAAGATAAAATTTAATGAATCAGGGAAAAAAAGAATATAACTAGTTTTACAAATTGTTTACTTGAGTAGAATTAGAAGAAGAAATAGTAAAGGAAATATGATTGTCGTGGAGTAGGAATGTAGGACGTAATACATTTTAAATGAAGTGGGAAAGTTCTGGGGAATTAAATAATAAGATTACAAAAATCGGCAGCATCCAAAAGAAAATGCATATAAATGTTTTATAGATGGCACCTTCCTCACTTCGAGATTGGCGAAAATGAGCCCAAAATGAGTCCAAAATGCTGGAAATGTAAAAGAAAGAAGGAACTTTTTTCCACATGTGGTGGTCATGCAATGAGAAGCCCAAAAATATTGAAAGATAAAAGAAATTGCTAGAAGATATTACTAAAGAAAGATCGAATATAAACCAGAGTCCTTTTCTACTAGCGATTTTTGACAAAAACAAATGTCAAAAAAGACAAAATATATTATTACAATACATATATTCAACAGCAAGCTAGGCTGGCTTTTGCTCAGTGTTGGAAGCGGTCCACAGATACCTACAAAGGAAATGATTAATCCCAAAAAATGTCAAACTGCGCAGAAATGGACAGATTAACATTAGCTCTTAAAAAGCAAAGAAACTTCAAAAATATATTATAATAGCTGGAATTAATTGGTATAAGTGGTTAGAACAAAGGAATGAATTTTATAATATAGGATAGAAAGAATAGAAGATAAATTTTATATGAGTGAAATTCTTGTAAAGATAAAGTGTTTAGAGATAGTAAAACAAAAGGAAGAAAAGATCTCACAAATTGTCGAAAGTAAGAATATTTTTAACAAATTTTCTTTTCTGTATTTTCTTTCTTGGTTTTTTTTTGTTTTTCCGTTCCTCTTTTCCCATCCCCTCTTTTTCTTTTTTTTTTCTACCCTTCAATTATGTATTTGTTATTATATTGTTGTGTTCTTGTTTTTTGTTTTTTTTAATTGTAAAATCAATAAAAAATTTAAAAAAAAAAGATCTGGGCAGCCTCGAAGTTTAGTAAACAATTATTATAGAGTGATCAGTAGGCTCTGAATGCTGCAGGCTAGCCCATCTCACGCTGACGCCTGGAAGAACCTAGACAGAAAAGGCATTGATGCTTTTGAATGGTGATACTGAAAAGGGCTCCTGAGAATACAATGCATAGCCAAGAAAACAAATCAGTGGATAACTGAACAAATCAATCTAAAGTTTTCGCTTGAGACAGAAATGATCAGGCTCTGCTGATCATCCTATTTGGAACACATGAGGTAAAATCCTGGCTTTCCAGAGAAGTCTGCCATGCTGAAGTGATGGCAGGAAAGAGAAGAGGAGGAAGACTGGGCTTGTTTCCAGCAGTGATGGATGGGACCCTTGGAAGAGGAGAAGGGCCACGCTGGGAAGGATCAACCGGAAGATCAGCAGCAGCCACCTGGCTCCGAAGAGTTAAGTCTAACTTAAGGGTTCAAGCAAGCAAGCAGCTTTCTTAGCAGATTCTCAGGGCTGCTGTCAGGTTCCTGCCAAAACGCTGCCATTCTGAAGGGGAGGGGAGATGCTTCTTGGGGCCGATTGCTTTGACTGCTTTGGCTTTCCCTGTAACCTCATGGGAATTGGGGAGGGGGACTGGGCCATCAGGATGGATTCCCTCCCAGCCAGTGCCAGCCTCTTACCCAAGAAGAAGAGAAGGACCAGGGGAGACAGGATAGCATCTTCCAATATTTGAGGGGCTGCCACAAGGGAGGAAGGGGTCAAGCTATTTTCTGAAGCGCCTGTAAGCCAGACAAGGAATAATGGAAAGTGATCAAGGAGAGATTTAACCTGGAAATAAGGAGAAACTTTCTGACAGTGAGAAAAATCAATCAATGGAACAGAAGTTGCCCTCGGAGGTTGTGGGAGCTTCATCACTTGAGACCTTCAAGAAGAGATTGGGCTGCCATTTGTCAGAAATGGTGTGGGGTCTCCCACTTGGGCCCGAGGGTTGCACTAGATGACCTACAAGGTCCCTTCCAACTCTGATTATCTGTTATCTGTTCAGGCCACAGCTCCCCGAGGATGACCTGTTATCACCAACCCGCCTTCGAGTTCTCATAACACCTTTGCAACGTCGCATTGGCTCCTGGTGGACATGGGGCTCTGGGTGGGGGTTGAACAGGGGAAATTAGCTGAACGCTTTGTGTGGGANGGGTGGGGGTTGAACAGGGGAAATTAGCTGAACGCTTTGTGTGGGAATCTTCAGACCCCGCCTGACTTCTCTGCAATCCCGTATCTCAGCAAAAGCGCCTTTGGAACTCCTTTCAAGAGTCATGCTTTCCTGAAAAGGTAGCTGAGGCAGGTCCTTACATTTGCATTCTATGATCTTGAGGGCTGCTTTCAATTTGAAGAGTCTGACTTTTAGTGGATGAACATCCTGCCAGTAGAATTGAGGATTCACAGTTGAATACCTTCCATTTCTTACCGGGAACAACCTGGAAATCAGTGACTTTAGTTCTCCTTCCGTCTTGTTCCGTAAGCAGAGCAGCATGGCAGGACTAGTAGTCTCACAGTTGGCAGCAGATGCCACTTTCTTCAAGGTGGAAAAAATATGTAATTTAAATGAGGTACAATTTACACTGATCAAGCGGGGCTATGGCCCTCCTTGCAGAATTTAATTCCGACTTTGCCTTTTCTGAACTTCCACATCCAGTAACTTGGACTTCTACAAAAGCAGGACCTGACCTCCTTGACTGCACATTGAGAGGTTATATCCGGGGAAGGGGTGTTCATAAAAAGTGACAAACCCTCCCCCCCTTGTCATCACTGCTGGGTCTCATGTGAGCAGGGTGTGTCCCTCTGCTTCCAGGGATGTTGGGAGAGGCTGAGGCCCCCCCCCCAACACCTGGCAGCTGGGCAGCAATCAAAATGCAGGAGATTCATAGGCACAGGCTATGGGAGCGTGGTCTGGATTTGTCCTTTTGGACCAATTTACTCCTTGAACCCAAACCATTTTGATGGCTATTTGACATATGCCTGATCATCTTTCCCAGTTTTAACAGTTCCATGGCTCGCTTTGAGCCTTGGTGGCGCAGTGGTTAGAGTGCAGTACTGCAGGCTACTTCTGCTGACTACTGGCTGCCTGCAATTTGGCAGTTCGAATCTCACCAGGCTTAAGGTTGACTCAACCTTCTGTCCTTCTGAAGGGGGTAAAATGAGGGCTCAGATTATCGGGGGCAAGAGGCTGACTCTGTAAACTGCTTAGGGAGGGGTGGAAAGCACTGTGAAGTGGTATATAAGTCTAAGGGCTATTGCTATTGCTACTGCTTTTATTTACAGTAAAAAAAAAAAAAGGCAGGTGGATATTGGGGTACCAGCATGTAGTTCTTAGACAACGGTTACTTACTTGAGCAAGGATTTCTGGATGCTGGATGAACATGCCGGGGAACTGGACAGTTCCACTCTCAGAGATCGCTCTGTGAAACAAACCCTTGGACAAAGGAGATAAAATCTACCCACACAGACAGGCAAAAAAGGACATAATATCCCATTACTTTTTGAAAGGGCCTTAATAATAATATATCAAACTTCTCTTCAACAAGGAACTTGGAGAACATTAAAAATGCAGATCATCTNAATGCAGATCATCTCTGCAAGTGTGGTGCCTGGGGGTAGGGGCCAATGGAATTGGACATAGACGTCTGTGAGGTGGTGTGCCTTTTAGAAATCCTGTTATTGTCCAGAGATAGAGAAGTTTTGCTAAACTTTAATCCTGAGGTTTGGCCAGAGTTGGTCTAAACAGCAGAGTTGCTTAGGTAAAAAACAAGGCACGCCTCCATGTGCCACAAGAGCCTTTGTCATTCAAAAACATTTCAATATCTGCTTCGATGTATAGATTTTTTAAAAAGTGGTTGTCTTCAGTTTGCCAAGACCACCAATTCAGTGTCTGGGCTGCTTGCGGCTGATCGGAAACCTTATACCCTCCAGTCCCTCCCCAGAGTTTTCTCTGATGGTTTTAATTTGCACAATGGGCTTAATCAATGAAGAAGCAGCTGCATCCTCAACATCCTAAGCTTGTTTAGTTTCAAGCCTGCTTAGAGTTTGTGTGGTTTAGCCTATTGCCTGTGGTTAATGTGGAGTCCTGCGTCCTGCAGGAGTCAGGCTAGCTTTGCGCTCAGGTCACTTACGTTGTGCAAACCCAGCCAGTTATGAACCAATCCTGACACTTATTGGTGTTTATTCATTCATGTACTAGAACCCACCTCATAGGATGGAGGCATAAATGACTGGTAAAATCTTAAAATCAACTTAGTCGACCAGAATAACAGAGTTGGAAGGACCTTTGGAGGTCCTCTAGTCCAACCTCCTGCACAAGCAGGACACCCTGCACCATTCTGGACAAATGGCTGTCCAGTCTCCTCTTAAAACCCTCCAGGGATGGAGCACCACAACTTCTGGAGGCAAGCAGTTCCATTGGTTCATTGTCCCCACCGTCAGAAAATTTCTCATTAGAGAACCTTGGATTGGATCTTTCTTGAATGATCCTCCACTCGTTACTTCTGGTCCTGCTTCGGAGGACAGGTTGACTCCCTGGTCTTTGTGGAAGCCTCTCAAATTTTTGAAGACTGATAGCCTGTCCTCCTTTCCCCCAGACTAGACATACCCAATTCCTGCAACCCTTCTCCATATATTTTAGCCTCCAGCCCCCGAATCATCTTTGTGGCTCTTTTCTCTCCAGAGTCTCAAAATCTTTTTTATAATATGGTGACCAAAACGGGATGCAGTATTCCAAGAGAGGTCTTACTGAGGCTTTCTTAAACGGTACTGGCACTTCATGTGAACCCGACTCTATCCCTCTGTTAAGGTGACCTAGGATTGATTGCATTGGCTTTTTTGATTACTGCCTCACCCTTTTGGGTCATATTTAAGTGATTGTCCACTCGGACTCCAAGATCCCTCTCACAGTTACTGCTGTTAAGCCAGATGTCACCTAATCTGTACCTTATTAATCTTCTTTTTATTCATAATGATCTCTATCTGTTCAGATTATTGATTTGAATAAAAAGCATCAGAGGCAGGCCTTGCCCAAGAGATATCAAAAGCCTTAAAGCAAAGAGCAAAGGAAGCTGGAGGTCAAGCAGTAAAGGACACAAGAAAATTAAATGGAAAATTAAACAGAAGCAGAGCTTCTGATGAGGTAAGGATCTCTGGAGGGCAGTCTCTTACTGGATCTGTAACCCCCCCTAAGTTGCAAAAAGCTTTCAAACCAACTCTGAATGTTCACGGCCCAAAACAAGGAATTGATGGCATGCGCTCTGTCAAAGATCTTTCAGCTGCTTGTGACACCATGTACCCACCTGAGCTCCTACGCTGAATCCTCCGGCAGACTGTCCAAATATGGTCACACAGGAGGGGTCTCCTCCGAAAGCCTCAATGTTTTCCTGAACCCATTGGAGGGCTGCTACTTGGTCCAGGAGCCCCCAGTTTCCAGGGGCTTCTTGGGAGCCAGTGCTGAAAGAAGAATAGCTCAGAGTAGCCAGTCAAGAAAAGGGTTCTGGGCATTTCTCTACTAGTTATAAGATTGAGGAAGAGATGGAGGGGGGAACACCTCTTAATGCCTAACTGATTTGATGATTGTGGTCAATCTTTAGTGAAATTCACAGCCTTTGGGGCTGGTTAGTAGCTCAACAGCTCCAGTCCTAACAAGGACCTTCAGGTAACGTCAGAGAATATGAGCTGTTCCAAGTAGGGTGGTTTTTTGTAGAATCAGAGTATTCAAGTCTGATAAATTCAGGACTTCCAAATAGCGAGGCAGCCCTTTAGGTATTGCTCCAAGGGCTCCAATTACAATTGGGATCACACAGGATTTCTTTTTCCAAAGTCGCTCAACTGCCAGCCGGGACTTTGCTTATTATCTTCAAGGCCAATTCTTCTAGCTTCGGTATGCAGAAGGGAGCGACAATACAGCTGAATCAGAGACTTTCCCAAAACATCTTCTGGACAATGGTTGAGCTCTGGTTGCCTAGCTACAAAGGGGGGGCGAGGTTTCTTGGTTTGTTTCATTTCCAGGCTTTGCATGTTTTTGCTTCAGATCTTGCCTGGCTTAGCTGTATTCACTTCTTTCCTAATAAAAGTACCTTTTCTCCAATTCTGGAAAGCCAAAGGTTTTTCTTTCCTAGGAATTGGGTACAGGCAGCCCTGACGAGTGCATTTTCTAACCTATTTTATTAAAAGGCATGAATTAAATTTAAAATGCAGTAAAAAAGCTCAGGCTTTTCATAAAATATGTTAACTGAAAAAGACTACCAGAAATTCGGAATGTTTTCTACAGAAATATAGGGAATGCCTTCAGAACAAAGCTGCCTTCCCCTTTTCTTGGTAACAGCCTGCAATTTATCTTGTACCAAATGTAGTCCTCCTTCTACCAGGCTGCTTTCCTTCCCTTCTGAACATGGATTCCTGACTATTAGAATCTCTCTTTTCTCCTCACTCTTTTCTATTCCCAATGCTCGTCTATGCAAACCACTCCTGGTGTTTGTTTTTTCCCCAATTTCCACATTTTTCTTTTATGTACATAGATGTATGCTCCTCTCTTCAAATCATGATCAGGATGGCTTAAATAAGAATAACTGAAATATCAGAGTCCACAAAATCATTCATGCAGTAAATTTCATTTCATATACTAAAACCACAACGACATAAAAGGACATCAAAATAAAACAGGCAAATGGGGAATGCACACGTTCTAAATTCCAGACGGCTGTTTTCCAAGCTCTAAACCACCATTCTGCTTTTGGCAGTTTTCAAGTATGTTCCCAGGTGCCAATCATGGGATGTTTCTGAAAGCTGCCTTTGTTGTAAGTAGATTAATGGTGGAATACACGGGTGCTTTGGAATGACTTGTTACGAGCTTTATTCTGCAGGCATTTGCAAAAGATAAAAGTCAGCGAAGCTGCCTGTGCCCGACTACAGGAAAGGGGCTAAAATGGATGCAATTTGGGATGTTTTCTTAGGGTCTTGCAACTTATTTTACCTGAGGAATCCAAGAATCCCCAGCCGGTATTGAACCACAACTGCCACCACATTTCCATAAGCAGACAAGGCCGATCCATCATAGAATAAAGCCCCGCCAATGAGCAGGCCACCTCCATGAAGNTAAAGCCCCGCCAATGAGCAGGCCACCTCCATGAAGCCAAACCATCACCTAGAAAATAGATCAAAAAATTAACCATCGCTGAAACTATTGATTTGGCAAAAATTTTAATTGTTTCCTCTCTGTGTCCACATTCAATTGATGAATGGGTTAATTATTTGATTAGAAAACCTATGGTTAATGGGAATAAGAGAATAAGAGAGTTGGAAGGGAGGCAGACACGGCCTGTGAAATGTAAGAGCTCTAATCAATCCCACCTTGGTTTGCCTGGCCAGCAGAGCAAGGTGGGGAGAAACTTTGGAAGTCGTGGGAGCTGCATCACTGGAGGCTTTCAAGAAGAGGTTGAAGTATAATATGATGTATGTCTAAAAAGGACTTGATATAGCCAGTACACTGGTGTTGCAAAACTGGAAATGTGATGTATCATAAAGGAAAATGTACAATATTTTTTTAAAAGAAGAGATTGGAATTCCGTTTGTCAGAAATGGTGTAGGCTCTCCTTCTTGGGCGGGGGAGGATTGGACTAGATGACCTGCAAGGTTCCTTCCAACTCTGTTAATCTATCTCTTTTCTCCTTTTCTTCTCTTTTCTTCCTTTCCCTAAGAAACAGGAAAAGAATTCTGCTTGGAAAAAATGAAAAATATGAGCTCTCCTCTGATAAATCTTGCATTATGTATATAATACAAAAAGGGGAATTTTGGAAAAATTGTAACAAATCAGATTCTTCCCCTTAATTTTATTCTTCATACTGCTCCTTTTAAATAGGAACAACCCAGAGTTTTCCAACTCAGCATCCCTCTGCTTCATTGAAATGTGACTGAACAATTCAATTAATGACAGTCACTTGTGAATCGCAGGTTTTCAGATTCAAAGAGCAGATAGAATTGTAGAAATGTCCAGTGAAAAGAAAGGAGGATATATCTGCTTAATATATGCCATATATAGTGGCATAAAAATGTCACTACACTAAAGAAATTTTGTGACATGGACTTAATTGCATATCCTACTACACACACACACACAAATACACACACAGAGTTTTCTTCATTCATCCTGGCTGGGGTCTACATATCACCTCAAGCTTGCATAAAGAAGGCATTGCAAAACTTAACTGACCATGCAAATATATTGTGCAAACAGATTGGCAGATGATCAGCTGCAGAAATATAGCATTCAGTGCATGTTACAATACCTTGAATCCTCAAAGGACCCCTATGCAAGGGTCCTTTTTGCAGAGAATTCTACAAAACTTTACAAGAGAACCAGAGGGGGGATTCACATTTTTTTACTACCGGTTCTGTGGGCATGGCAGGGGAAGGCTACTGTAAAATCTCCTGTCAGAGGTGGGATTTATGCTGGTTCTCGGAACTCCTCAAAATTTCCGCTACCGGCTCTCCAGAACTGGTCAGAACCTGCTGAATACCACCTCTGTAGAGAACCCACTGTAGTACCCAGCAAGCCAAACAGCTGGAGAGCAGGTACCTAAATGAACAATTCAAGCAGAATGGTTACCCATCATCATCGGTCACAAGATGTCTGCAAAACACAATGGGGAGAGAAAGGAAGAAAGAAGGTACAAAACCACCCATATGGCACACCCTGCCATAATCAAAGACATTTTGGAAGCTGTAGAACGCACCTGCAAGTGGGCATCACTCACAGCCCAGAGGCTACCATATGAGGACAAATTATGCATTGTAAAGATTGCTTGGAGGCAGGAGGTACTTACAATGTAATCTACCAAATCCCCTGTGTGGATTGCCCCCAGGCCCACTTGGACATAACAGGGAGGACGCTAACCGCTAGATTGAAAGAACACAAGCAAGGGGTCGGACAAGGAGACCTGAACTCATTGGTAGCTTCGTGTGAGTGGACAAGGACAAGCATTCAATTTTGCAGCTACAGAGATTGTTGGACCAGCCTGGGAAACAAGCCCGTCAGTCAACAGGAGTGCTGATTTACCACCAGCCAGCCTGTCAAGTACTTAAAAGGCTGGGCAGCATAAGCAAATGGCAGCTAAGGATTTAAAGCCAGCCATCAACACACCCCAATCAACATCTAAAAAGCCACATGCAACCAGGCACTATAAAGACCACACAGAGAACAGCACAGTCTGCTAGGCTAGAGAGAAGTTCCCTGAAGCCCTGAAGTCTGAATGCTGGGAAGACAAAACCTCCGATCCCGGGGACTGACTTAGATTGAATCCTCGGGTTAGATGCCTGAGGGAATGTGTGGTTTGAAAGAACAGCTCAGAGAGAGAAAGGAAACTGAATTTTACCTACAGGCAACTTAGCCTCCGTGTCTGGGGTGAAAATGTTCAGGTAGAGGCAATCTTCAGCCACCGGCAGGTTGGGCACCGTTACATTCATCATCGTATTCACAGCCTCCAGCCATCCCAGGTCTTGCAGGCACCTTGAGCATACACAGAAATGTGCCTGTCAGCATCAGGGGCGCTTTGGGATCTCAAGGATTAACCTGGGCAAAGGGACCCTGGCAGGCAGTTGCTACCCTCCTCCCCAACCCCAGCAGCACTCCTGAGGGGGGGAACACGGAGCCACTTTGCTGGCAAGAAGCAGGCATCTCTGCAGGCGGGCCAGTGTCTCCACTCCCCGGGGCTCTGGTGCTTCTCCCAGTGACTGAACTGGAAAAGCTGGTTCTGGATGGCACCCCCCCAGCCCCCCCCCCTCAGCCAGGCAAGTGCTGAACTTCATAGCTCTGCCATTCTTTCCACCCGAAGACATTCAAACAAGGCTTGGGGGGAGGTTTGTTTGTTTTTTGAGACCCCCCCAGCCCCCCCCCCTGACCTTTTCTCAAAGGCAGAGGCATTTACGCCCAAAAGAGCAGAAGCTGCTGACTTCCTGGATGGCATCTCAGCGTGAACCACTGATACCGCAATGCAATGTGTCCCTCGAAAGACAGCCAGGGCCTGACATCTGTAGAAGGCTCGGCTGGCTTCCTCGGGAACCAGTAAAACAAGAGCAGCTACTGCATACTTCTTTTGACATGTTGTCATCACTGTCATTTTTCCATTCAGTGTGCAGTATTTGAAATACACGATGCTTTTTTTTACACGCCCACCCACCCTCCAATTTCCTTAAGGCTTGTCAGAGATAGATTAACTTTGATGGAAATGTCAAAAGAGAAGGACTTGGGTATCCCACCCTTTTTCCCCACCTGCACAGCAACAAACCTTTTGTTGCTGTTGCGAATTAAAGATCAGGCCATGCGTAAGGTTGCATCTCTCAGATTTCTCGCCATCAGCATCCAGCCAGGCACATCTTCCTTCTTGGGCGGTTTCATGATGTCCATCTCACTCCTGGAGCACTTTAAAGTCATCCTTCCTTGTCTCAGGGATAAAGTTGCATTTTCTGCCCAAAGCGGCAGTTTCTGTGGTGCACTTGGATGCAGTTTTACTGGATCAAAGATTGGTGGGTCTCAAATGAACATGCCAATGTGGAGGAATCCATACACAAAGCTTCCTCCAGCTCCTCCTTTTTGAGTGCAGCCCATCATTATTTCTAAGCAAGGCGGCTTGGAAAAATCTCAGCTCACCTTATGCTTTATTGTGCTCTGAGTTTTATATTATAGTGACCAAAAGTAGGTGCAGTTTTGGTCACCAGAATATAACAAAGATGTTGAAACTCTGAAAAGAGTGCAGGGAAGGGCATCAAAAGTATGGACCGACCTAAAACATACGAAGAAACAGATTGCAAGAGATTGCGTATATGAAGTCTAGTGAAAAAAGGATTGGAGTGGCATGATAGCAGCTTTCCAATATTTGAGGGCTTGCCACAAAGAGAGGGGAGGATCAACCTGTTTTCCAAAGCACGAGAAGGCAGAGAAGAAGCAATGGATGGAAACTAATCAAGGAGAGAAGCAACCTAGCAGCAAGGAGAATTTTCTGACAACAAGAACAAATTACTAAGCAGCGGTGGCTTTCCCTCCAAAAGTTTCTGCGATCCCATCCTGGAACATTTTTTAAGAAGAGAACTGAGTGGCACTTTGTCCAGATAATAAAAGAATCTCCTGCTTGTGCAGGGGTTGGACTGGAAGACCTCCAAGGTCCCTTCCAGCTTGTTTTTCTGATATTCTGTAATTCTATCAAAACGTTCTTATAAACAGCTGTTTTTTGAAGTATGCATGTTCTGTTTTTCCATTGCTTCGACTCCAGATGCTCCAGGCTTGCCATATCCCCTTTCTCACCTTGGAGAAGGGCAGTCAGAGCTGGGGAAGTGGGAAGGAGAAATACAAGGATGGACTTCATCCTTCAGTGTATCCTTTCTGAATCCTGGAGGAGGAACCGAATTACACAATTTCCCCCTTGTTTTAATAAACATAAGGGGAAAAACTTGAAGAAAAATAAGAATAAACTATGAGTGAATAATGAAGTGTCATGGAGCAGTGGTGGGATTCAATTTTTTTACTACTGGTTTTGTGGACGTGGCTTGGTGGGCCTGTCAGGGGAAGGAGACTAATGTATTTGCCGGTTCTCCAAACTACTCATACTTTCTGCCACCAGTTCTTCAGAACTGGTCACAACCTGCTGAACACCACCTCTGTCATGGAAATTGTCTCTTTCCAATGTCTCACTGTAAATGACTTAATTTATTCTATTGTTGAAAAGATTATGAATCACAGCTTAAAACTGAGAGAAATTGAACTAATCCAGCAACATTTCCATCAAAGATTGCCATTATTATGTACCCCTGATATACCAACTGGGCTCAGCATAGTCCTAATAACTTAAATTAGTTTGAAACCATTCAAGCATTGAAGGAAGACCTTACATTGGGGGTTGGGATGTGCAGTCTCTCACGTGGCTCCAGGGTTCAGCTGGTTGTGGTGAGGAAAATCTCAGGGATCCAGTTGGGGATTTGGCAAATGGGACTCCAAGAAAGCTCTTCACAGGCTTGTCTATGCCCTCCACACCAGCCAGTTTGCCTCTCAGACGTCCATACTTGGTGATCACTTCCGGGTGGTCTTGTCTTTCACCTAAACATTCAAGCTTAGATATGACAACAAGCAATAGACACCAATGGATGACCTTCCTACTTCCTTCTGTGTTTTAATTTGCTCAGTGAAAAGTTGAACTGCAACAGCAGAGTGACTTCCTCTCTCAGCATCATTTTACTAAGGCTATTGCAATCAGGACTTCTACCTCTAGTCTTCTTCTCCTCCAGATTGGAGAACTGGTGCTGGCCAAGGGCTGCCCTTCATGTGGGGAGAGACTGGGAGATGAGGTGGAGATGCAAGCTGGCAAGGCAGAGGGGGACAGGCATTTCCTTTTTGCTTTTTTTGCCTTTTTGCTGCTGGGGTTTCTTAATTTTCAGATGTGCGACATCTCCTCTATGGCTAAATCTCCAAAGCACCAGAAGGCAAGACAAGAAGCAATGGATGGAAAGTAATCAAGGAAAGAACCAACCAACAGCCAGCAGGGGGTTGGACTAGAAGACCTCCAAGATCTCTTCCAACTCTTTATTCTGTTAAACAGGCTCAAACAATGGTTTGATCATCTGTTCTGCCAGACATTCATCAATGACATCTTGAAATGGCAAATGTGTCTGCAAGTGACCTCCAAGCTCCCACTGACCATCCATGGTAGCATGGTGGTTCTATAGCTACATCACTTCAAACAAGGGTAATGGTGCAATTTTATTTATTTCCTTTGTGGGGGTGGGAAATAATTTTTAGTTTGAATCAAATCCAGTGTCACCTGGCCCACCATTTCGTATCATATCCATAATCCCCAGTCAGGTGCACCCAAGACCCTCACAAGGATGAGGGGGGCAGGAGTCTGTCAAATCATTCCCCTGTAATCTGGGGCAGGATGGATATAAACAGCCATTTTGACAGCTTTTGGGCTTCTCAAAGGGACATCTAAGCAGCAGTCACCATTCTCTAAAGTCTATTTTGTTATTTTCAATACTCTTTTTTGAAACTCTTCAATATTTTCATAAAAGACTTAGATGAGAGGATAGAAGGGGGACTCATCAAATTTGCAGATGACACTAAGCTGGCAGGAATAGCCAACATCCCAGAAGACAAACTCAGGATCCAAAGAGATTTTGACAGGCTTGAACAATGGGGCCTATCTAACAACATGAATTTTAATGTGGAGAAAAGCAAGACTTTACATCTGGGCAGAAAAAAACCTACAAANGTGATGTGTGGTGGCGGGAACTTGCTTCTTTCCTCTGGCTAGGATCGTTTCGTCGTTATTCGCATTTATTTGCTTCCTAGTGGCCGCTGACTTTTTCGCGGCTTCTGCGGCTGTGGCCATAGACCGGGTTCCAAACAGCAATGTCTTTATTTGACTATATACAGCAAACGGAACAGTTTGGCTCAAGCTGCGGCAGCCTTTATATACGGCTTGCCTGCCGGCTTGTAGCCAATGGCATTTACTTGATTTTGCCGCCTTTCGACGGTTCTCCTGGATTGGTTCTAAGTGAACCAATCCCATGCAAGCCTTTCTGGCCAATCACATTTGAGACATTTGGAGTATACCATTTTATACAGAACAGAATTAGTGCTGCTTTATAAATCCATAGTAAGATCACACTTGGAATACAGCATCCAGTTTTGGTCACTACATTACAAAAAAGATGTTGAGACTTTTGAAAAAGTGCAAAGAAAAGC
>BHFT01029594.1:0-65309 GCA_004320025.1 Laticauda laticaudata
AGGGGTTTCTTTCTTTTTAGGTTGAGGTTTGACATTGGATTGTTTTCCTGGCATGGTGGGTTTGTTGAGATGGTTTGCTGATTAGGTTGTTCAATCAAACAAAGTATTGTGGTTATCAATAAAGTAATATTGTGCCAAACAGTCTATTATACTAATCACACTCGTAAATTAATTTAACTAATCAATAATCACTCAAATAATTCATTACACTAATCAATAAACACATGAGACAATTAATTGTCCTAATCATTAATTTGCACTAAACATACTAATCATATTAATATTCAGAATAGTTAACCAAACTAATCAATAACCACTAGTCTATGATAATCCATAATAATATATTACTCACTAATGATAATTGTAAAATTAATTAATCATTTAGTAAGATCAGTTAATCAATTAAACATAATTATATTGGGAAAAATAGGGCAGAAAGAGAATAATGGGAGGAAGAGGAGAAGATTTAGTTTGGATGGTCCTGGGGGGTATAGGAAGAGAGCATATATTAGGTTGGAAATATAAATGAAAGTGTTTTGGCAGAAGGTTACTCTTTACTCGTTTCTTCAGATCTTCAGTTCATGATTTTTGGGAACCAGATCTGTCTTCACACGAATCTTATTGTCATCAGGCATATATTAGGCTGAAGGTAACTATGAAAGTCTTTTGGCAGAAGGGTAATCTTCACTCGTTACTTCAGATCATCAGCTAGCAATCTTAGGGATTAGGTCTGTCTTCTCACAGATCCCCTTGTCTTTGGTCAGCGATCTTAAAAATTAGGCTACTGTGTGAATTAGCAGGACCTCCAATGTGGGATTTGATGATCGCAGGTGATCGATGATGTAGGCGGCAGTTTGAGCAGCAGTTTTACTCAGTTTTTTAATTATTACAGACCATTTTATGTAGCTTATTATGTCTTTCAAGTGGTCCTCAATTTACAAACCATTTGTTTAATGACCACTCAAACTTAACAATGGCACTGAAAAAAATGACTTATTGACATTTTTCACACTTATAACTCTCTTCACAGTCACATAATCAAAATTCAGATGCTTGGCAATTGATCACATTTATGACAATTGCAGTGTCATGTTATATTTTTGTGACCTTCTGACAAGCGAAGTCATTGGGGAAGCCAGATTCACTTAACAACTGTGTGACTAACTGAAAGTGATTCACTTAACAAACATGGCAAGAAAAATTGTAAAATGGAGCAAAGCTCACTTAACAACTGTCTCACCTTAGCAATGGAAATTTGGGTCATAAATCGAGGATTTCCTGTACCATAGCAATACAGTATATCTATTACTTATTCTTTAAATTCCTCACTGCTTTCTTTTTGAGGATCTCATTAACTCCTTTCAGACACAACTTTCCTGATCATTTTCTTATCCTAATTGGTCATTAACTTTTTTTTTTCTGATTTCTTCCTTTCTGCATTACCAAACAACTTCAATGAACTTCTTTCTTAACCTCTAGCTTTGTGTTTGAGTTCATGTTCATTTAGCACCCCTGAGCCTTTCTCTGGTTTTATTACACATATACTGTAAATAATATCTCACACATAAATACATTAAACCAATATTTCTTAATCTTGGCAGCTTTAAGATGGGCAGACTTCAACTGTCAAAATTCTGGAAGTTAAGTCTAGCCATCTTAAAACTGCTAATGTTAAGAAATACTGCACTATACTTTTACATTTCTCCTAGCACGCTCAGCTCTTGTATTCATCCAGTGAAATTGGCAAAGGCAGACTAATTCACAGCCAGTTTTACTTCTTTTGACAAACATTGATTTTTTTTTTGCAACAAGCCAAGTGCTATCCACCACCTTTCTACAGATATTTGTACTTATTCAACAATTTCTATCCCTTTTCCAATCTTTAGGAAACATTCTAGCCAGCTACACAAATGTATCAAATTGTTTTACTTTTTCTCTGTTTATGTATAACTTGCAATCATTTCCTTCCATTTTCCTGTCAGATGTTGCATTTGGTCTTTGGTACATTGATTTTCATATCCACCCTCTTGGTTGCCTCATAAAACTGTCTTAACATTTGCTGTAGATCATTAGGAGTCTTAGTCAACATCCCTAGAGGCTGAATTCACACAACAAACTGATCTTCATTTCAACCATTAACATTATGAACAGTGTTATTAACATAATTTGAACAGTGTGCTGTTCAAATTCACTCATTGAGAGTGTAATTAGGTATGAGTGGAACTCAGATATGATCAAACTCTGAAAGAAGTCATGCCTAGAGAAATGTGTTGTTTTCTTGTGCCAGACAAAAAGCAAGCCCTGGAAGATATAGTAACTTCTTTTTAAAAAACAGCAAAATTTCTTATGATATATTCTAAGACTTAATCACAAGGGGTTTTATAGCACTTTGATAGGTCCATTGGTTTCAGCCAATGTGGAAATCAGAAGCATATTTCATTTGACTTGGAATAGAGTGTCTACAACTGGGGTCTTTAACCTTGACAGCTTTAAGACTGCCAGAATTCCTAAACCAACCATGTTGGCTAGGGAATTATGGAATTTGAAGTCTACAAATCTGAAATTTACCAAGGTTGGAGACCCCTGGTCTACAAGTAAGTTATCATGACCAAGGCTGCTTCAATACCAACAATACCAACAGCTAAAGAAGAAAATGGAAAGGTACCAATTTAAAAAAAAATCTGCTGGGGTTATTTAGATCCATCTCATAATATGATTACATGGACAGAGGCCTTCAATGAAACAAAAATTACCCCTGAAGGAACTTGTTTAAATGCCACTGGTTACTTCAGAGTACCTTTTCCTATTTCACAGCTAATTCTGCAGTATAGCAAGCAAAGCTTTTTGCTGAAGGACAGTTCAGTGCTACAGTCTTCTATCTATTTCCTACACAGAATTAAAGAATCTACTTCAGCAGATGATTGTATAGTGGTGTGAAGCATATACTAGCTTCAAGTAAGACAGTGTTTTAAAATCAGAGTTTGTGTCTATCATCAATTTAGCACATCATCAGTTGATGACAGTAGTGGACATGCCGTTACTAAGTTTAATTTGGGAAGTGTTCAACTTGGTTTATTTGTTTATTTTGCTTTGGTGTACGTATATGAATGAGAGAGGAAGTAAAATGTGATTCTGTCAATAAATTTTACCATTAAACTTGCCAATTTGCCAATTTATTTTTTAAAATACAATTTTCATCCTTGTACAGCAAAGAGGTTTAGAAAAAATGCAGATTTGGGAATATTTTAAGATTTCAGGTTAGTCTGGGCTTCTATTGTTGGCAATCTTCTGATTCCAGCTGTAAAATTGGAATTTACATAGGAATGTAAAATCAAAGCAGTTCAAAGAAAGTTCTTTAGTGAAGTCTTCCCTGTGTGTTTATTCTGATTTTCCCCTGGATTGGAGCAAAAACATCTGGTGGCAGCCTTTAAGTAACAATCCCACATTTATTTTACTCCATGTTTAGCCTACCCACTATTTAATTTACCACTTCTGTTCATTCTTCTTTCCCAAACTCTATACTTTTCTCGCCCCCTCTCTCTCACGCACACAGGTCCATGGTAAAATTGTCTTCCATAAAATCAGTCCCTAGTACCAGAAAGGTTGGGAACCTCTGAATTAGACCATGAAAGGTCCCTACAGGAGAGTCCTTTTAAGGATTATATATTAATAGAAAAGCAACTAATTTAACCCTGATCCTAAATGCTAAACTGCTGCACATAAAAAACAGGAGCTCTGATCAACTATCACAGCCACATTTTGGATCTGAGTGGAGGGACTGGGAAAGGTGTCAGAATAATAGAATAACACTTAGAAGGGATTTTGGGAGTGACCCTATACCATTTCAGAAAAAAAAACAACTGTCCAGTTTTTTCTTAAAAACTTCCAGTGTTGGAGCACCCAGAACTTCTGGAGACAAGCAGTTCCACTGGTTAATTCTTCTCACTGTCAGGAAATTTCTTCTTAGTTTTAGGTTGCTTCTCTTGTTGTTCAGTTTCCATCCATTGCTTCTTGTTTTGCCTTCTGCTTCTTTGGAAAATACATTCCCCCCCCCCTTTCTTTGTGGCAGCCCCTTAAAAGCCTATTGCCTATCACACTCTTGGGCAAAGATGTGAGCCATTTCCTCCTTTCAGTGGTCCATGAAAATACATCTGTAGTATGTAGATAATGAAGTCGAAAAAAGGTGAACAACATTTTTACAGGACTATAGATATGTTGAGGCTGGGTATGACAAGGAATGGCTGGGAGGGGAGGGGCCAGTTGAGGCACTCCTTGACATGAGTGACATTGAGTTGGTCACACCCACCCAGTCACATGACTTTCAAGCCATGCCCAGCCACTCATGTGACCACCAAATCCCACCAACTAGCAAGCCATGCCCACCCAGTCACATCAGCACCAAGCTACATACACAAATTAAGCCACACCCACAGAAGTGGTTGTTAAGAAATTTGAATCCCACCCCTGAGTGAAGGAATCATTGAAACCAGCCAACATATTTTTAAAATTCTGTCCATTTAATGCTGACACATGATGAATGTCAATCTTAGACCTAATTAACTATTTGAGTCACTCTAACTGGTTTTATTAAAATATCTACTTTCACAGAAAAATGATTCCGTTTCCTTAAGTGTGACCTTGCTGTTGTATTTGTTATGTTATACCTAGGATGTGCAGCAGTATGTTAGATAGATTGCTTTACCTTTTCAGTTCATCTGTTAATCAGTTTTGTCTTCTTCTTCTTCTTCTTCTTCTTCTTCTTCTTCTTCTTCTTCTTCTTCTTCTTCTTCTTCTTCTTCTTCTTCCTCCTCCTCCTCCTCCTCCTCCTCCTCCTCCTCTTTTGGTACATTGGGTTGCAAATTATATTAATCAATCAGTAGAAATTTATTTATTTATTTTATTTCTTTCAATTAAGTGAAATGTTGAAAACTCACTTGCTTGAAAGGAGAATAGGTGATGTACCTTGTCATTTTTTTCTGTAAATCTTTGCACATTTCTGAACTGAAGATCAGCAGAGAAGATTCCACTTGAATCTGGATGAGGCTCTCTTTAAGTTTCAGGATCCATTGTAGAGAAGAACACTTGGATGCAAAACTGTTAAATGGGAGTAAAGAATTACTTCTGAACTGCTTACACAGTAAAGTTCCACTCTTGAGGAAAAATATTTTCATATTGTCTAAGAGCACACAGCTCTTAGATGTGGTGATCAGCCTTGGAGTTTTAGCATTATCAACCATAAGAGATGATTGTATTCATTGTTTAAATCCGGGGTGTCAAACTCTATTTTATTGAGGGCTGCATCAGGGTTGGAATAATCAGAGTTATTGGATAATCAGAGTTGGAAGGGACCATGTAGGTTATCTATCCACCGCCACCCAAGTGGGAGACCCTACACCATTTCTGACAAATGGCAGTCCAATCTCTTCTTGAAAGTCTCAAGTGATGGTGGCTTCCACAATTTCACAGGGCAAGGCTGTTCCCATTGTTGATTGTTCTAACTGTCAGATAGTTTATCCTTATTATCCAGGTTAAATCTCTCCTCTGACTGATCAGTTTTCCAATCCATTATTCCTTATCTGGCCTTTCAGTGCGTTGGAAAATAGCTTGACCCGTTTCTTTCTGTGGCAGCCGCCTCAAATTTTTGGAACACTGCTATCATGTCTGCCCCTGGTCCGTCTCTTCACTAGATCTAAGCCCAAGTCCGAGTTCACTGTAACCATTTCTTCATATGGCCTTAGTTTTCCCAGTCCACTAATCATCCTGGTTGTTCTTCTTGGTTGACTTTTTCTAGAGTCTCAACATCTTTTTTTATAAGTATGGTGAACAAACGGGATGCAGTACTTAAGGTTGGTCTTACTAAAGGCTTTATAGACTGGTATTCAGTACCCATCACTTGATCTTGATTGTATGCTCTCTCTGTTAATAGCAACCTTTGGATTGCCATTCGCTTTTTTTGGGCTGCTGCTGCACAATGCTTGGCTCCATTTTTAGCTGGTTAGTCCACTAAGACTCCATATCTCTCTGCATAGTTACTGCTTGGAGCCTGGTTTCACCCAGTCTATAATGTGTACATTTTGGTTTTTCTTGCTAAGTGTAGAACTTTATTTTTCTCTACGCTGAATTTCATTTTGTTAAATATGGCCCACGTGTTCTATAAGTCTGTCCAAGATCCATCTGATCTTGAGTCTACCTTCTTGGCTGTTAGCTATTACCTTACCAGCTTAGTATCGAATTTTTCTATCCCTCATGCTAAATCCGTTTATGAAGATGATTGAATGACTACTGGGCCAAGACAGAACGCTTGTGGCACCAGCCGCTGCTTACTTCCCTCCATGTAAGACTTTAGCCCACCTAGGAACTAACTCATTGAGTATGGTTTGTCAGCCAGTTGCGAGTCCATCTATGGTGGTGCTATCTGTTCCATTTTTTGCTTAGCTAACCTGAAGAAAGTAGGTTGTGGTCTGCTTTTTCCGAAATGCCTTTGCTGAAGATCCAATATATTATGTCCACCAGTATTTTGCTGGTCTAGCTAATTTAGTCAACTGTGTGGTTGTAGAATGAAATAAAGAATTTGGTTTGGGCCATGATCTGTTTTTTTAAGCAAACGTCATGCTGACTGCTAGGTTGTTACTTTTAACTTGTTTTTAGATGTTGGCAGATCTGTTTTTTTAATTTACCATTTTCCGTATCTTCCGTGGGTATTGATGTAAGGCTGATTGGTCTGATATGTTTCCTGGGTCTGGTTTTTTTTTTTTTTTCCTTTTTTGAAAGATGGGAAACCACGTCAGACTACTTTTTCCATGTTCCTCTGGTAGTTTCTCCTGGTGCTGCCAGGATTTTTTATGGTGCAGTGGTTCTGAGATGACCTCTGCCAGCTCCTTTAAAACTCTGGGATGTGATCCATCAGGCCCCCGTGATTAGTGTTCATCAAGATCAGACAAGTATTCTCTTACTATTTTTTGCTTATTTTAACTTTTATTTCTGGTCTGTCTTTTATCGTTATGTTTTTGGTGGGTTGAGCTATAGTTTCTTTTTGTGTGAAGACCGATGCAAAGAATGAGTTAAGCAATTCTGCTTTCTCTCTGTTGCCTGTTATTTCCTTGCCGTCTTCTCTTTAGTGGACTGACTGTTTCCTTGATTTTTTCTTGTTATTGATATGTTGGAAGAAACTTTTTTTATTATCTTTGACTTTTGTTGCAAGTCTTTGTTTGTTCTGAGCCCTTTGCTATCCTCACTTTGTCTTTACAGATTCTGGCTATCTGCTGATAGTCTGCCTTAGTTGTATGTCCTTCTTTCCATTTTTTGTACTTGTCCTTTTTTTCTTTCAATCTGCCAGAGAGATCTTTGCTTAGCCATGCTGGTTTCTTCTTGGATTTCTTATTTTTCTTTCTCAGTAGTATTGTGCTGGTATGGGTTTCTATGATCATACTTTTCAGAGTTTCCCAAGATTCTTGTTTTCCCCTTTAGATTTTCATCCATGGAATCTTTGCCAAGTGTGTTTAACCTCAAGGCCTGGATTGGGTGTGGCCATGGTGGGCGTAGCTTTGTTGGGGGTGCCTGTGGCACCCCAAGCACTCTGTCAGCAAAAATGAGCTCTCGAGTTCCATTAATCAGCTCCGTTTTTGGCTGTGATGGCTTCCTGTAACCCTCTGCCAGAGAAAATGGAGCTCAGGTGGGTGGCCCTCACAACTTCTGCTTTTGCTGACAGAGGCACTGTGGGCTGGTCAGGGTGGACCCACGGGCCAGATCTAAGCCTCCTGCAGGCTGGATCTAGCCCCCTGGCCTTGAGTTTGACACCCCTGGTTTAAAGCAGTGGTTGTATTGCCGAATGTTTTAAACCAAGGGTCTTCAAATTTGGCAAGTTGAAGACTTATGGACTTTCAACTCCCAGAATTCCTAAGCTAACATGACTGGAAGAGGTATTCTGGGAGTTGAAGTCTACAAGTCTTAAAACTGTCAAGTTTGAAGACCCCTATGTTGAACAATATTGAAGCCATAGTTTAATCAGTCATATTATCTGCTTTGTATAAACACCAGAAACTAGGTTTACAAAATACATTCACAATATGTCAAGTTCATGTGTTGGTAGACCCACCAGATGTTTTTCTGGCAGTTGTGACCTTACATGAGAATTTCAGTTAACCAGCTGAAGCTCTGATTGTGTATCCCTGACATAATTTTAACCTAGTACATTGGGGAAAGTCCATGGGGTTACTTTATAGTTCAGTGTGCCATATGAATCCAGAAAATTAGGTTGAGTAAGTCATAGTTAAGTGTATCATGGAGAAGCATAGTGGCTGAACAGAATTTTATTTGATGTCATAAAAACCGTTCAAATCTATATACTGCTAAAACTGTCCAGTCTGTAGCCTTTAACTTGGTGAAATGGTGCATCAAAGGGCAAAATATTTTGAACTGAAACGCTTCAAATGGGCTATTTTACAAAATGCATCTAAAATCCAAGACCCGTGATTCCTGTGGAATTGAAATTTGGCAAAATTTATAAAACATTTTACAACATAAAAATGATCATAAATCTTATGGCACACTACATCATGTCATAAAACATTTCCTCTGGTCAATTCCTGATGTTTGATGGTGCTGTTTAGTTCAACGTGGGCTACTTCCATGACAGATAGATCCCTGTATTTTTAGGAACTTTTCAAATGCTTCAGAAGCTCTGTCATTGTGGAGGGTATTGAAGAATTTGACAAGGAAATATCTTTGAAATGATGACCCAAGGGGTCATGGGTTGTCTAGTTCTATTTATGAATCTTGCTTTGGCTTTCATTTTTTGTTTTCTTCATACTGGCAAATTTTTTGAAGCTCATCTTTTCTTATCTTAATTATAGTTTAATCATTTAACATGCCTTCTTCATCTGGAACCTCAGGGTCTTCTTGAAATAAAAGTCCATGAGTAGAAAAGTACTATTGTATAATGTCATGATTGTTAAAAATGATTTTGAAGTGTTACAGAGAGCAGGACCTCTCTGCTTTTTAATAGAGTGGTCTGGAGAAGCTTGCAGAATGACTTAAAGAATCCATTCGTTGAAATTTAACTCGATTCTTAAAACTCAACAGCTTCTTTCAGACTCACATGGAAGTCTAACCATTGTTCAGACACTTTAATGAATGGCTGAGAGGAGTTGCAACAACATGAGGTCCACCACACTTTTTCCAAAGTTTTGAAATGGGTCAAACTTGGATACTAAATTAGAGCTGGGATGTCTTTGCCAGCTCTGGGTATGCATGCTTTCTACTTGCTTCCTTTAGGTTATGGAGAGTTCTGACTTCACAGGCACCACACATGGAAGCATTACCTCGGAGCATAGGAAGGGCAGAAGTGTATACATTTAAGAATCAGGGAGCAGGTCCTTCTGAGTATTGGACTACATTTGTACAAAGCTTTCCCACTAGAACCATTGTACTGCAAACTGATTGTCAGCAATTGAGTCTTTAGACTCATAGATCATCAGAGCTTTCAATTCAAGGTGCTGATTGCTAACACTTGCTTTGATCATTGCCAGCCCTTTATTCGTTGACATTGCCAAAATGTATTTCTGTTCCACAAAGTCAGGTACTTCTCTTTGTGCACGAGTTGGCCTTTGCTTTCGCTTGTAAGGAACAGCTTCGTTCGACTGAAGACAATCTGTTTCTGTGAATGATATTGGTGCAGTCAATAAACATGCAGTAATCCTGATAGCTGAATAATCCAGTTTATTATATTGTAAGAGAATTCAATCTACCAACTATACGGCTACTAATATCGATGAGTTCTGGGTAGAGAATACTACTGTTAATACTGACCACTTGAATTATGAGAGAGGTGGAAATAAAACACGCCATTAGAGATGAGACAGGAGGCGACAGTCATGTGACTGGGCTAGCAATATTTCAAAATTTGGATGAGAAAAGAACCCACATCACAACAATTTGAGGACTGGGCAGCCACCCAGCATCCTTCTGTACCTGTCTTTTAATCTAGAGCAGAGGTGTCAAACTCAAAGTGTCCTGCAAGGTGCTTACACCTGGCCTGCGGGGCCACCCTGGAAACAGCGAAGGATCGACCCGTGTGCCTGTGCCATCAAAAATGGGCTTCTGAGCTTCATTTTCAGCTGTAATAGCCTCCTACGACCCTCTGTCAGTGAAAATGGAGCTTGGGAAGGTGGAGCTCAGAAGAGCTGCATTTTCATTGGCAGAGGGTTGCAGAAGTTGAAGCTCAAGAGCCCATTTTCACTGGCAGAGCACTTGGGCCACCACAGGCACTTCTGACACAAGTGATGTCGAGCTGATCATGTCCACCTTGACAACACCCACTCTGTCCCCTCAAGGTCAAACACAACCCTGATGTGGCCCTTAATGAAATCAAGTTTTGACACCCCTGATCTAGAGATAAAGAAAATATTTGCATCATTATGAACCAGCTCTGCATATTTTTTTACAATTATAATGGTGCTCACATAAATGGAAAGTTTAACTCCCAAATCCATGGCTAATTCCCTATAAATGGGACCAGAAGCAGTTTGTCCACTTAACAGCTTTATGAGCTTTGGAGTCTGTCAGTGTGTGATTATTTGCTTTGCCCTGAAGAATGGCTAGATCAATGGAATAGATTTGAGCAATCTCTATGCTGTTTAAGGTGCTTTTCAGTTTAAGTCCTACAAAGGTATCCAGTAACTCAATTCATTTACAGTTTTATAGTGTTTATATATCATGTGCATTTTATTTTATTTAAAAAGCAACAGTTACAAAAAAACCAAAAGTGCATATATTTTACAGAAAGGGCTTTAAAATAGCTTTTCTTATGGAATATGTTAGCAAGTCCATGGAATATTAATGTCATAGTGAAGTTATTCTATTAAGAGTCTCTTTTGTGTTGCTTCTTCCCTTCCTTTGCTCTTCATATATATCACACTTCGTTAAAGGTTACAGCATTTTTAATTTGCGCCTGGCAATTTTGTGGCAACTCTTCTTTAATTGCAAATGCAGTGGTTGTTTAGTTAATTGGTAACATTTTAAAATAAAGAGTTCCTGTTTATAAATTATGTATTAACATGCAGTTTATGGATAATAGATATGGCACTGCTATTCTTTAGCTCAGTGGAAATTGTGCTAAAATTCTAGTGGTGATATGGAACAGAACTCTGATAGTTCACACTACAATTCACAGGATGTTGACACAGATGCTCGGGTGTGTCTGTTGTTTAAGGGTTTTTTTTTCCTACAGCAGGCTTGAGAATCTATAATGCACTCACAGAATACTGTGGAATTGTAATTCCAAGATGATAGTGAAGATGGCAAGGATTTGCGGTTCAGCATCTAAAGGAGGCCTTGTTTTCAGGAATTATGGATTTTAGCATAAGTGTAGGTCAGAGAAGAGAGGGGATAAGGTTTAAGAACTCTTGTTGGACAGCATGATCAGCACCAAGAAAATAGTTGGCAATCCTGGATGGTTAGTCTTGGTCTTTATCCCAGAAAGTGCATGAATGATGTTTGTCTTCTGGGGTTACTGGATGGTGCACAAATTCAGGTAGAGTGGAAGACATGGCTTAAGTCCCTGGATGGTTTTGTGATATTTATCTCTGTAAGTCAATACCTGGGAAAGCCAAGGGAAATCATCAGAGCCATAAAAAAGTGAAAGTTATTAGAATATTTTGGACAGGTGATGCAACGCCCAGAAAAATATGGCATACTTCATATAATCCTCCAAGGAAAGATTAAAGGCAAACAAGGTCCAGGCAGAAGAAGAACATTGTGGCTTCAAAATCTAAAGGACTGGATTGGACAAAAACTCAACAGCACTTTTTCTTGCAGCTATTGATAAAAATAGGATTGCCAACATGATCGCCAATGTCTGATGACGGATATGGCACAAGAAAAAGTCAATGGTGGTGACCTTGGGAAGCAGGGGTTCTGTCATGGAATAATACAATTAATCACATTATTCCCATCTATTTCCCCTTTTCTCACATTCAGCGTACAATTCAGTAATGGTGCTGAAGTTTGGAGAACTGGTTTAGAAAGCTTTAATTTTAGATTGTGCATCACAGATTTGAAAAAAAAAAAGTTTTCTGTGTTCCAATGCCATATCACAGTTTAAAATTGGGGATATGGTTAATTTAACACGGTGAATGAAATCTTCTGATCCTAGAGCTCCAACTGAGTTGAAGAGCAGTTACTTATTTATATGGCAAGAGACAAAATCTTCTTGTTATTTAGAAACTGAGTTCCTTCCCGACTTTGTAACAAGGGTATATTAATATTCACACATCTTTTAATGTCATCAAATTATTCTTGTTGGGAAACTGAGTTGCTATAGTGCAGAAATAAATTCTCAAATGGCCACATTTCCTGTGACTAATTTTATTGGAGGGCATAATTTTAATTTGATGCCCATCTGAAACTGTCTATTTTCTTAAGAAGCTGATGAGAAGAGTCTGTCTTTGAAGCAATTTACCAGTGTAAAAAAAGTTGTGTATATAATTTACAGGACTGCTGTTTGGATTTTCTTTTCTCTTTTCACAAATTATAGTGAGAGTCATTAATGCACAAATTTCTCTTCTTTTTTGGAGCAAATTGTTGCATCTGTCTCAGATGGGGGAAAAGATCCTACTGAAATGTAAGGTTACGTATAGTCTGAAGGCAAATATGCATGTCTCAGGATAACATTGCTGGATCCAAGATGGGTTGGACATCGGAACCAGGGGCCTAGTCTTCCGAGCTTTTGGACTCATGCTGAAGAGGCAGGGAAGTGATTGAAGCCTTGGAAACAGGCCCCTTGTCAGTCAACAGGAGTGCTGATTTGTCACCAACTTATCAATTAAGAGGCGAGGGCATGGCAACACAACAGCCAATGACTTAATATTTATATCAGCTGTATTAATATCAACACTCAAATCAACAACTGCAGAAAGCCACACACAACCAGGCACCATATAAACACCACACAGAGAATAGCTCAAAGCACACATTAGACCCATGCCTATGCCATGTGTGCCAGAAGTGGTACGCAGAGCCATTTTCCCTGGCATGTGAGAAATTACCCAAAAAAGCTGTACTGTACATGCGTGTGCGCGCCACTGCCTGACAGCTAATTGTTGGGTATCTGGCATGCAGATGGATGAGGGGTGCGTGGGAGACGTGTGCACATGCACAGGGATGTGCTGCGTGTGAGGGAGAATTGCACATACATGCACAAAAATGCATGACGCGAGGGGGAATCATGTGCACATGTCCAGATGTGCAACACACCAGGGGGAAATTGTGCAAACTTGTGCAGAGATATGCGGCACATGAGGGGGAAATTGTGCACACATGCATAGATACGCAGCGGGAGAGAGGGGTTTTGTATGCATGCATACGGGACATGAGGGGCAGCATGCATTGCCTTCTGGATACTGGCATGTGAGCATGTACAAGCGAGTGAGCATGCAATTTTTGGCACGGGAGCCAAAAAAGGTTGGCCACCACTGCATTAGAACATAGAACATAGAATAACAGAGTTGGAAGGGACCTTGGAGGTTTTCTAGTCCAACCCCCTGCTTAGGCAAGAAACCCTACACCATTTCAGACAAATGGTTATCCAATCTCTTCTTAAAAGCTTCCATTGTTGGAGAATCCACAACTTCTGGAGGCAAGTTGTTCCACTGATTAATTGTTCTAACTGTGAGGAAATTTCTCTTTAGTTTGAAGTAGTTTCCACCCATTGCTTCTTGCCCCATCTTCAGGTGCTTTGGAGAATAGTTTGATTCCCTTTTGTTTGTGGCAGCCTCTGAGATATTGGAACACTGCTATCACATCATCCCCTGCCTCACTCACCCCACACGCATCGCCTAGCCACCAGGCTGCTTCTTTCTGCTTCTTTCTTCTTCTGCTTTTGGCTGCATGCAAGGAAAACAGAAAAAGTCTTTCCTTCTCTCCCCCAAACTTCAGCAGAAATAACTCTTTGAGACCATGCAAGGCCTCCTGCTCCAAGAGGCTGTGCTTGGACAACAAGTCTCACAAAGACTCATTTCTGGTGGAGTTTGGGGGAGAGAAAGAAAGGCTTCTACTGCTTTTCTTGCATGAAGCCAATAGTCTCTCTCTCTCTCTCTCTCTCTCTCTCTCTCTCTCTCTCTCTNGAATGATTGTTCGGTAGGAAAATGGGGTGGGGAGTTTTCCTGCAGCCTTATTTGGGAATTTTCCCACAGAGTCTGCTTCTTTCTTCAGAGACCCTGGGAAAATGTCAGCAAGCCCCCATCAGTCAAAATTCATATTAGTGATCCATGGGATTTAAAATTATGAGTTTGGTGGTCCCTGAGGTCCAAAAGGTTGGTGATTCCATAGACCAGGGCTGTCAAACTCGTGGCTCATGGACCAGATATATCACACGCTGGCCACGCCCATGCCTGATTTAGTGAAGGGGAAAAAAGTCACAGTATGTATGTGATGACATCATGATGACATGTGTTTGATCCCGCTGCCATAGATTATAAATGTTAGAAAAATATAAATAAGTCATATTTTTGAAATCACACTACACTCCTTTTATTTATTAAACTTAAAGGAAAGGGATTATAGCTTGCAGTCCTTCAAAAAACATGGTGTCACATTGAGAGCGGTTGATAGTTTAATAACAGATCTCACCACTACCCCTGCTCATCGTATTCCTTCCCTCCTCATCTTTTAGTTAGGTCTGTGTACAGGTAGTCCTCAGCTTACAACAGTTCATTTAGTGACCATTCAAAGTTACAACAGCACTGAAAATAATGACTTAGGACCGTGTTTCACACTTACGACTTTTGTAGCTGCTCCATGATCATGTGATCAAAGTTCAGATGCTTGCCAACTGGTTCATACTTATGACTGTGTCCCAGGGTCATGTGTGATCCCCTTTTTCAAACTCCTGACAAGCAAAATCAATGGGGAAGCCAGATTCACTTAACAATCATGTGACTAACTTATCCACTACAATGGTTCACTTTACAAGAAAGTGGCAAGAAAGGTCGTAAAATGGGACAACATTCACTTAACAAATGTTTCACTTTACAACATAAGTTTTGGGCTCGGTTGTTGGCATAATTCGAGGACTGTATTGCATTTTGCATTTTTGTAGTACTTTATTTTTTCAGTTTTATCTTTTTAATATTGTAAGCTGCCCAGAGTTACCCTGTGGTAGGATGGGTAACCAATAAATGTAAACAAACAAATAAATAAAATAAAAGTTTTCAAGAAAGGAAAAGCATAGAAATATATAAGTCAAGACCCAAAATAAGGGTAAGATTTTTATTTTATTTTTTTAAAAAATACACTTCAAAATTCAGAAAGTCTAATTTGGCTACCCCAATGTAGAGTTGTGTGTGGTTTCCTTTTTGTATGCTGCTTTATCCTACATGGCTTAAATGTGTCTCATAGGAGTGAACGTCCCCAGACAGCCTTCATTTCAGCTGTAGAACCATGGAGTAAAATGTGCATAGGAACGTCCTAAAGATGAAATGATTTGTTGTTGCTTTTTTAAAGGAATCTTCCATTCCCTTCGGTAACTTGTGATGGCGTCTTCATAATTGCTGTGCCATTCACAGCCTATTGTTGCTGTACAAGATGGAAAAGGCAATAAATGGAAAGGGCCATAACTGAGCAGTTGGCTCTGATGGGCACTAATGAACTGCCAGTTCAATTTGCCGGTGTGAATTCATTTCTAGTGTTTGATTTCCCCTCTAGCTACCACTGCAAGTTACTTTCTGTTAAATGACTGCTGATAAACAGATGGCTTTAACTTCTTATTTAGGCTCTTGCACAGTGTTATTCCACAGGGATGGCAGTCTTCCCTTACTTAGGGCCCTCAGGATAAGTAGATCGAAGGAAGTTGGCCTTTTCTTTCCTTGCATATTTATTAGAGTACTTTTGTGTTTCTGAGTATCTGTGATGAACTTACTTCATTAACCAAACTAGTAGTTGCCTGGTATGATTGTCTGCTTTTATCTCCAGACTTTTTAAACAGCTTTGGGTAAATAAATGTTTTTTAAAAAGGAAATGATAGAGGTAACAAAGACTAAAGAAATAAACACATTGTTTCTTCTTCCATGAATTTATGATAAAATACAAGTATTTTAACAATAACCTACCTTTCTTTTTAATTTATTTGAGGTCCTCATAGATTAGTTCTCCTAAGTGTCCTTGGAAATTTTTATCACCAAGTAGTTAGACTATACAAGATCAGTGGTGGTATTCAGCAGATTCTGACCAGTTTTGGAGAACTGGGAGCGCAAATTTTGGGTACTTTGGAGAACTGGCAAATACAACCTCTGACTGGAGATTTTACAGTATCCTTCCCCTGCCACGCCACTCCCACAGAACCAGTAGTAAAAAAAAAAAATTGAATCCCATCACTGTTCAGGATGCTTTATTTCTGCCTGCCTTTAAAGTGACTTGGAAGCAAAACAGATACATCTCAACTCCTACCATAATTGAACCTGGCACAACAGTAGTAAATTGTGATGGCATTTCACACTCGCCTTCTTCTTTGCTTTGGTGCCAGTCTGCCATGAGCTACAGGGGGGATGGAACCAAATGGGTGGGGGGAGGATGCCATTGTTCACTGTGCCAGCCAGAGGCACAAATTCAAGGACACACACAGGAATGTAGCCATGTATCAAGGATGACTGTTTCAACAACATTTAGTTTCAACATGATGTTGTCAGCCTTTTTTACTTGGAAGCTTCAAGGCTGCCAAATTCAGTGCCTGGGAATTTGGGAGGGGGGATTTCATAGTGGGATAGAAGACTAGACATAACAATGTTCTTTCTCAGAGAGTCAAGGACAAGTTGCCCTGTACCTGGAGGGGAGTGACTGGGGAGTATGTCTCCAGTTGGGACGAAGATTTGATTGGGCCATGTGATGGACTGATGGGTGCAGGGGATGGATCTTTGATTTCTCTTTTGGGAAAGGAAAATCTGGAACTCTCAGATTTGGGTTTTCCCAGATATGCCAATATAACAACTCTAATAAAATAGAACTTTGAGGAATTGTTTGTCTTGGAGTTTATTAGTTTGGAGTTGGTTAGTTGGAACACTGACAGATGGTCCAATTGAGGGCTAATGGCAGGGAGGAAATTGGAAGGGGGGAATTTGGCATGAGAACCTGAGATCTGGCCTTGCCTTACAGTACTTCACTTGATCTTTAGTAAAATATATCTTTCTCATAAAAGGGAGCCATGGATCATTCTTGCCTTAGGTTCAGGTTGAGGTAGGTGTGACAGTTGATCCTGAAATGAGTTACCACATGACTAGACTCTTTTTTTTTTTTTGCATCAGTTGTTCATCATTAGAATTCTTTATTGGCCAAATGTAATTGGACACACAAGGAATATGTCTTTGGTGCATAAGCTCTCAGTGTACATAAAAATACATGAATCAAGAATCATAAGATACAACACTTAGTGATAGTCATAGGATACTAAATAAGCAACAAAAACAATATTAGGAAATTAAATAAAACAATATAAATTGTAAAGATACAACCCACAAAGTTATAGTCATAAATGGAAAGGAGATAAGTAATAGGAAGGATGAGAAGAAAAATAGTAATACAGACTTAGTAAATAGTTTGACAGTATTGTGGGAATTAGTTGTTTAGCAGAGTGATGCCATGCAGGGAAAAAACTGTCCTTGTGTCTAGTTGTTCTGATGTGCAATGCTCTATAATGTTGTTTTGAGGGTAGAAGTTGAAACAATTTATGTCCAGGATGTGAGGGCTCTGTAGATGTTTTCACAGCCCTCTCTTTGACTTGTGCAGTATGAATAAGTTAAGCAGAAACTGTGGTTGTTAAGTGAACCCATTATTTGCTATGGTCAGGTTTTGCTAGAAACTCAAAGTAAACACCAGTTTCCATCAAAACTGTTGCAAATCATGGTCATATGGCTGTGGGGCAATGTGAATAACTGGACCAGGTGATGACTGTCCAAAACAAGAATGTGTGATATCAGAACTTTAAAACTGGGTTATAAGTAGCTTTTGGGGGGTCCATTGTAACTATAAACAGTTGATAAGTAATTGGTTGTAGGTTGAGGATTCTCTGTACAGAAACTAGTGATGGGACAGGGAATACTTGCCTTTCCAGAGTGATTCTTATTTTTTATGGTTGCCACACTGGTTGATAGCTTCCAATGCTTAGGGATTATCATGTACAAAAAGAGCCAAACTTGTTAGTTCACCGTAGACAAATTCTTAGTTCACTATAGATATTTTTTTTAAAAAAATCTCCATATACTACTATGAGAGCTAGATAATACAGAAGTTAAAAGCATTGGATTACAAGTAGGGAAAGTGTGCTTAGTCCTTCCTGTCACAGACACAAGAACATTTAGATGACTTTGAACCAATGTCTCTCTCTCAACTTCAGGAAGAAGACAAGAGCAAAACATTTGCAAAAAGATAAGAAATCCCAATGTCATGAAAACTGCAGGGACTTGTAGTTGCCAGTAGACAAGATGGACTGTGGGTATGTTTTGAAATTGCTACTTGAGATTCTTATATATTGCCCCTTGAGTCGTAAAGGTGGCATAGAACTTAGATTAATAATAAAATGGGCTCCTTCAATAACCAATTAAATATTTTATTTGAATGCAGCCACATATTCCCACAAGTCATTGTGGGAACTTCATAAAGCCATACACTAACATGCATCAGCTAGGAGCATCAAGCAAAACACATTAGGGCTGTGAATATTTGATTTTGCCCTCTTTTAATTGCTCTCTGTGTTAGGCTTGGATGCAAAACAAAAAAGCTGACCTTCAGTATACCTAAGAGTCTTTTGTGCTTTAGAACAAAGTTTAAGCTTTCAAAGAATTCATTTCTTCTCTTTGCTTGCTCTCAGGAGCAAAAATGCTCCCTTTTCTACCCTTTGTTCTCTGCGCATATTCTGCCTTTATTTACCAATGGATGAAAGCATTGAAGAGCAGTAGTGAGAAACACAAGAGCTCCCCCCCCTCTTTCTTCTGTTTTCCCAAACACAGCTGTGATCAGATACTGCAGCTGTGAGAATCTGCAGTGGAGATGGAGGCAGCAAGAGAAAAAGTGTGTATCCAGATGCAAGCTGCACTCTTTCACACCCACATCAAGAAAGGGTGGAGTTTGTGTTGTGGCATCATAATGTGGCATCATTTGGGCACCATCAAATGCCAAAATGCTTTTAACTGCAGTTTAAGGACCAGAAGTGTAGATTTTCCCTGATGCTTGATGTTGGATGGGCTATCAAACTCTTGGCTCACAGGCTGTGTGTGTCACATGCTGGCCAAGCCTATGCCTGGTTTAACGAAGGGGGGAAAAGTCCCGATACATCATGTGACACTGCCTTGATGGGTGAGATTGACACCCCTGGTGTAGAGATAATTTTCCCTGTCCATCTTTTTATTTAAGGTCTTTTTTCTCTTAGCATTTTCCCATTAGTCCATTTTTTTTGGGGGGGGGAAGGTGTTGCTTAAGGTGAGACTACAACTCACAGTCTCCTGGTTTTTAGCCTGGTGCCTTTATTACTAGACTAAACTAAGTTCTGAGCAAAATGTATTCTTCCAAAATGGAAAGGAATGTGCATAAAATTCATCTTGACCTCTGGACTATTTGGAATGGGCTTATTTCAAAGGGAGATCATTTGGAGCAGCCTATTTCCAATGTGGATTTGCGAATGGAATGTTAAATGTGTGCACCTGAAAGAACAATTTCCAGTGCTTCAGTGCCATTTTATTTCTTCCTCCTCCTCCTCCTCCTCCTCCTCCTCCTCCTCCTCATCCACTTCTCCTCTTCCTGCTCCTCCTCTTCCTCTTCCTCCTTCTCCTCTTCCTGCTCCTCCACATTTGCTTAGAACCACGTGCTATTTCTATATGGATCCAAATTTCAAACAGTACTGGAGTATCTAGCAAGCCATTCTTCTTTGATTTCTTTGAACCTGTGTCCTCATTTTAACAACTTTAGAAGGATGGAAGGCTCAACCTTGAGCCTGGTGAGATTTGAACTGCCAAATTGAGGCAGACGGTAGTCAGCAGAAGTAGCCTGCAGTACTACACATACTAACCACTGCATCACTAAGGCTGTTAAACTTGTTAACAGTACTCCTGAATCCTACTGTTTTGTTACAATTCCCTCTTGTCACACCCAGATTGGCCTCCCCATTCCTTACTGTGCAAGGCAAGAGTTATAGTTTTGGGGAGAATTCTCAGTGCCAGCCTATAGTCTTTGCTGTATCTTGTTTTAAAGAATAAATTGAATCTATTCACTTGGCAAAAATCTCACTTCCTATAGAGTTCATAAACATCTTAATCTGGCAACAAAATAACAGGCAATCTCTCTGGAAGATATTCCACAGCTAAGATGCCCAGTGAACAAAGCCTCACTTGATAGCTATCATGAGAGTCAGTTTCTTCTAGTAGTTAAGGAACAAGGCTAGGAAAAGAAGACCATGATTTCCAGTCCCACCTTAGGCACAAAGCCAACTGGCTGTCCTTGGGTCAGTCATGTTCTCTAAGCCCTAGGAAGCAGGCAATGGCAAAGCACTTCCAAAAATATTCCCAAGAAACATACTGGGCTTATCCAGGCAGTCTCCAGGAGTCAACAAGCAAACACAACCATGCAGTACCTATACAGTGGAGCACCCTAGAACTGTTTAAACATGGAAGCTAAATAGCTCCTGAAAACAAGTGGATCAAGGCAAATTGGCACTGTTGTGAAGCTTACAGAAGTAGCGAAACTCACATCCACATGTGTGCCATGTCAAGGGTGAGGGATGAATCCATGTGAAAGTGCTTCATCCTGACAGATCGTTTACACGGCCTTTTGGTTTAGTTATTGCCTAACCAACATGCTGTGAGGGTCCTTTTTTTCAATGTACCACAATCCTGTCTCAAGTGATGCAAACACTCCTTGGCATCTCCATTTTCATGAATGCCCAAGGAAAAGCAAGAGCAAGGACCTTGTCTCTCTGAGCTATTTTGGTTGCACTATGATCAGAACTCAATGAGAATTTTGCATTGAGTAAGTTCTTTCTTCCATAGACTTGGGGAAAATCTACTCAGTTTCATTGTGCCTAAATTTGGGGTAATATTAATGTGGTCCACATATTGTGGACAGAGTTGGGCTTTTAAAACCAAACACTTTTTCTAATGGTTATGGTGTAGTTATTTTCAACAAGCTTTCTTTTTTCTTTTGAGTTGCAGTTGCTTTTTTAAACTCTTTAAATTGTTCCAGCAAACAGCATAAGCTGTGTAGGTGTAGCAGACTTGAGAATTGGACTGTGTTATAAAAGCAATCCACATGCTGCTTGAAATTTGCTAATAGGCCTTGCTTTCTGCTGTGTTTGTCATGCCAATGCAAATACATTTGGCAATTCTGATTTGTGCTGTTTGTGACAGATGCACATCAATACATTCACCTCCCCCCCTTTTTTCCTTCTTTAACTCACATGTGGGAAAAAAACAGCTTTTTTACACCTTTAATTGGGCTAATTAAACATGAGTGAAGGCTCCAATTATGACTATGTGCATGATTTTTTTAAAGACAGACTTAGAAATTGGGTAGGAGAAAACTCTGTACCTGAACATTTTAACAAATGAGCACCATTTGTGATTTACATGAGATTGTCAGCTGCATCAAATTTAGAAGCAATTCAAATGATTAATGTGAATTTTGTAACTAGCAACTTTTTTCTACTTCAAAATGAAAGTGTTGAAATAGCACCAAAGGATGAAGTCAATGCAGGTAGTTCTCAACCACAACCCAATTGGAACCAGAATTTCTGTTGCTAAACAAGAAGGTTGTTAATCGAGTCCACCTGATTTTGTGACCTTTTCTACACAGTTGTTAAGAAAATCACTCCAGTTTTTAAGGGAATTGCTTGACCATTAACAAATCTGACTTCCCCCATTGACTTTGCTTGTTGGAAACAGGCTAGGAAGGTTGAAAATGAGAATGCTATGTTTCTGGGTCACTGCAACCATCATAAATACCTCCTGGTTGTCAAGTACCCAATAGTGGGATGCAGTGACAGTTGTATGAGGACCAGTTGTCAGTCACTTCTTTCAGTACTGTTGTAACTTCAGATTTTTACAAAGTTGAAGACTAGCGGTAAATATATTTATGAATCTATGTTCATTTTTGAGCCTCCTGGGCCTCAGGGAAGCCTCCCGGGGGGGGGTGATTTCTGCTCCCAGGAAGCTTCCTGAGACCCAGGAAGGCAAAAAATGAAGTATGGGAGGGGGGAGGCGCCCTTTCCATGGGCCCTTTCTGCCTTCTGGGCCTCAGGTAAGACTCCTGGGCAAAGCAAGAAGACAGTGAGTGGGATCCTGGCACAGCTGATCATTGGAACAGCTGATTGTTGGGAGGAAAAATAATATCTTAAGGAGTGACTGGGAGGGGGAGAATGCAGTCAGCAATGTTGGGTATGTGCACAATATCGCATATGCATGAGCAGGGAGGGGAAGGGAGGGCGGGCAGGGGAGGGGTGGGCAGAGTGAGCCAGCCAGGGGCACGATTTGCTGGTTCTCTGAACTCTGCAGAATCAAAACAATTGGTTCTATAGAACTGGTCCAAACTGATAGAATCCCACCTCTGGTATAGATTCTCCATGTCTACAACATATTCTTAATGTAGGAGAATCTGCCACAAACACATTTCCATTTTGCTATCTCAAGGATATTTTATCACATTTACCTGGATTTGGTGGTTCTAATACATAGTTGGCTATAGTAACCAAGATAATTGGGTAGAAATATTGTTTTGATAGCTTCAGAGCAATTCTGTCTGGTGAAAGAAATCAAGAACCAAGGTTGTTCAAGTGAGTATAAGTTTATTCCATGTTATCTCTAAGCAAGAATCTGAATTACTAATGGTGAAGGCAAATTGGCGGTAGATAAAGTGTCAATGGAATTCAAGAAGGGCTGACGAAGATATCTTGTGGGCACAAAGGGACTCCAAACTAATAGCACATTTGATCCCTCCCTTGGGCTCAGCCTGCTCATCTCCTGTATTTCAGTACTGGAGCTTAGGAGATATTCAGTGCTTGGTTGCAAGGAAAAGGGTGGAAAGAGACATTTTGCCTCCCAGTTTATGGATGTGTTGGATAGCCACAAGAGTTTGAATCCAGTATATGCACCACCCCTTCCAACATCAGACCTGCCAACCCCTGATAAAGGAAAATCTGGAGGCCCATGAAAAAAAATCTGGAGATTCTACAAAAAATAGTGAGATTCACGGTCACGTGAATAACTAACCAATCAGAGCGTGTTATATCCGGTGGTAAAAAAAGCAAAATGGAGGCGCCCAGAGTGAAAAGAAATGTGCTGTATGTATATATCACTGTATGGTAATATCGATATTGCGTGATCTGAGAAGTGGTGTCATATCGTCATGTTGTTTGTGTCAGAAATCAGATTTATGCGCGTATAAGCCGACCCCCAAATTTGGAAAAAAAAGAAAGCGCTTTAAATTTGGCATGAGATTGAGGAGCCTTGTCGTGAGACCGTGAGACATGCCAAAAAATCGTGAGACTCACGGCAGAACCGTGAGAGTTGGCAGGGCTGCAACAGAATCTCTGGCCAACCTCTGCAATGGTCTTAGAATTTCTGCCATCAGAAAGCAATTGCTCTGAAACCTATGGGAGGGATATTGAAGGGGGTTTCACTTTTTGAATCTCTCTCTGATCCTATGATCCTTAGCACCAAAGCTGAAACATTGTCCCTTGTAAGCAGTAGTTGTACACACTGCAGAGAAAGTATTTTCATTTTTTGAATATTTTGTATATTAAATAAGAAAACAGGTATAACTCTATTAAAAGAAATATGCAGGTGTGTTGTTTTTTTCCCACAAGAATAGATACTTGCCACCTGGCATGTTCAGATATAAATATATGTTCTTAATAGAAATAAGTATCATTAGCAGGTAGAATTGTGGGTGACAACTTTAACTATTAACTATTACAGAAACAAAGATAATGAACTGGAAAGGATAAGAATCTTTCTGGAACCTGTCATCTAAATTTGTTTTGCTTTTTGATCTTCACATGCAGTTCTGGGGGGGGGGGGNNNTTCACATGCAGTTGGGGGGGGGGGGGAAGGGTCAATACATATATGATTGGCTGAGATGGTGCAGCCCAGGGGTGTCAAACTCATATCGTCATGGCAGTGTTACATGATGTATCGGGATTTTTTTCCCCTTTGCTAAATTGGGTGGAGGTGCGGTTAGCACATGACGCATCCGCCCTGTAGGCTGGGAGTTTGTCAGCCCTGCTACAGGCCATTTTAAGAGCATCCCTTCTTACCTGAAAGGGACATGGTAGCTCAGTGGTTAGGACACTAAGTCAAAGATCATTAAAGGCCAACAGCTTGGCAGTTTGAGACCCGAGGGCCACAAGATAGAGTGAATTCCAGTCACTTATCCCAGCTCTTGCCAACCCAGCAATTTGAAAGTATGTACAATGAATGCAAGTAGATGAATAGGTACCATGTACAAGCATGTAACAAGGTAACAGCATTCCATGTTTTGCCGTACACTCTGTGCTGCAGTATGATATCATGCTGGCCACATAACTGCAGAAATGTCTCCAGACAATGCTGGTTCTTTGGCTAAAGAAACAGAGATGAGCACCATGTCTTAAAGTTGGTCATGATTAGTGGAGTAAAACCTGCAGGGAACCCTTTACCCTTCACCTCTTTATCTAGGCACTGGCAGTTGTTGGGCTGCACAGCAGTACATCTTTAAGCGGCCCCAGTCTTATGTTCATACTGGTTTGTCTTTAAAATGTCTTAATAATATCCTGTCTTGAATGAGACGCTTAGGAACAGCTTGCAAATTATTCAGTTCAAGCTGCAGATTACATCATCCCCCACTTCACTGCTGCATCCTCTCCCCAATATGCTCCAGGAACCAATTATCAATCACTTTCATTAAACCTCCCAAATGCACATATAAGCAGCTTTGAAGCAGTGCACTGGTGAACTTTCTTAAAGTTTAAACTTTATGGAACTTTTTAAAAGTTCTATAAAGCAGCCAGCCAAACCAAAGAGGCCTTCTTAAAGAAAGTGAAGTGAACCAAGCAAAACCAAGAGCAGCTCTTCAGCCAACAGAAATAGGAAAAACACCCACCTTGAAAACAGAAGAAGAAAGCTTGCCTAGAGATTCTGCTTGTGGTGAGCAAGTTGCAGTATTGAGAGAATACAGAAAAATTAGGAGCAACTCTCTCCTACTGATGCATGCTGGACTTTCCCCACTTATCAGTTGGAAGGCTCAAACGTGGAAGCCTCCAGAGGAATTTTACAACACCTGTTCAACAACATTGTTTCCCAGTGGAAATCTAAATGGATTGCTGAATACCCAGACTCAGGAAGATATATAGATGAACCTATGCAAAAGCTGCTAGATTTTTGAACTATCTTGCCAAAAATGTACAATAATGAATATTGTCATACAGTATTTGCCAGGAGTCACTGTATTTAATAGATTTAACAGATTAACAGAGTTGGAAGGGACTTTGTAGGTCATCTTAGCCCAATCCCCCACCCAAGCAGGAGATTCTACACCATTTCTGAAAATGGCAGTCCAATCTCTTCTTGAAGCTCCAATGATCAAGCTCCCACAACTTCTGAAGGGAAGCTATTCCATAGGTTGATTATTCTCAGTATCAGAAACTTTCTCCTTATTTCTAGGTTGAATCTCTCTTTGATTAGTTTCCATCCATTATTCCTTATCTGGCCTTTCAGTGCCTTGGAAAACAGCTTGACCCCTTTCTTTCTGTGGCAGCCCCTCAAATATTGGAACACTGCTATCATGTCTCCCCTAGTTCATCTCTTAACAAGACTATCCATGCACAGTTCCTATAACTGTTCTTCATATGTTTTAGTCTCCAGTCCCCTAATCATCCTGGTTGCTCTTCTCTGTACTCTTTCTATAGTCTCAACATCTTTTTTATAGTGTGTTGACCAAAACTGGATGTAGTATTCTAGATATGGTCTTACTAAGGCTTTATAGAGTGGCATTTGTACTTCCCTTGATCTTAATTGTGTCTGTCCATTAATGAAACTTAAGAGTATAAATGGGGTATAGCATTCCTGCAGTCACACTAAGAGTCCCATGTCAAACTGTAGATCACATCATGACTGGCTGTAAACTGAAGGCATACCCAGTTAAACCTCGACCTACAACAGTCCTCTCAGTGTCCGTTCAAAGTTACAACAGCACTGAAAAAAGTGACTTATGACCATTTATCACACTTGTGACCTTTGGAGCAGCCCCATGATCATGTGATCAAAATCCAGATGCTGGGCAATTATTTCATACTTACAACAGTTGCAGTAGGTCATGTGATCCCCTTTTGTGACCTTCTGATGAGCAAAGTCAATGGGAGAACCAGATTCATTTAACATCTGTGTTTCTCACTTATCATTACTCACTTATCAACTGCGGTGATTCACTTAACAACCAGGGGTGGGATTCTACCACTTCGCACTTATTCTCTAGAACCGGTTGTTAACATTCTAAGCAGTGTGGAGAACCAGTTGTTAGAAGCAATCAATCCTGTAAGGAAGGCAGGAAGGAAACATTCAGATGTTGCTTACAGAAACTGCCTCTCCATTAACCCTGATTACATTCTTGGCAGGATTGGTTTTCCTGTCTCAGGAACTTCTCTGGAGGTTTTTTTTCTTCCTTTGCTGGTACTTTGCTTGTGTGGAGTGACCATTCAAAGTTACAATGGCACTGAAAAAAGTGACTTATGACTTTTTCACACTTAGACTGCTGCAGCATCCTCACAGTCACGAGAGGCCAGGCAAGGAGATGCGTGCCTCGATGTGAGTGATGTTGAGTTGGCCACGCCCAGCTGATAACATGACCACCAAGCCATGTCCACCCAGTCACATGACACCCAAGCCATGTCCACCCAGTCACATGACCACCAAGCCACACCCACCAACTAAGCCATGCCCACAGAACCAGTTGTTAAAAAATTTGAATCCCACCCCTGTTAACAACTGTGGCAAAGAAGGTTGTAAAAATGGGACAAAACATAACATGTCACTCTTAACAACATAAATTTTGGGCTCGATTGTGGTTGTAAGTCAAGGACTGCCTATACTGGTCGAGTTCCTGATTTAAATATATATATATATAAACAATGCTGCGCTTCAGTGGTGAGATGGCCTAGATCCATGATGGTGAACCTTTTCCATGTTGCATGCCAAAAGTGCATTTGCGTGGCTGCACCCTTGATGCAATGCGCTTGCGACCCCCTGCGTGTGCACCATATGTCTCTGCATATGCGCACGCACCCCCCACATGCTGCATGCCTCTGTGCATGTGCTTGCATCTCCCATGCATGCGTCTCCCCCCGTGCATGCGTGGCAGAAACCTGACAATCAGCTGGCTGGCTGGGGGTGCACACATATGCACAGTGGGGTTCTTCTGGCTGATGTCTTGTATGCTGGCAGAAGTGGCTCTGTGTGCCACTTCCGGCACATTTGCCATAGGTTCACCATCACAGAACTAAAAACTGTATCCGAACATAGATTTTTCTAATGTTCCTATTATACTGTTTTCAATTTAGGTGAAATGTTAGTGTACATTATAAGTCCATGTTCATTATACCATATGCTAAACAAATTGTGGTGAGTCAGAGAAAAAAATGGTGATTGCTCTGTCCTGGCAATGGGACAACCTGGAAATGTGGATAACCACTTTTTACCAGGGATTGCTTGTTCCTTTGCTATTCAACCCAGGATTTCTCTCTGTTCAGCTTTGATAAAGAATTTGTCCACAAGTCAAATTTTTCTTCTCAGATTTTAAGATTTTTTTATCTCACTGATTATTGCATTTCTGAAAATCAAATGTTGTGCCACAAACATGTTGTCATTAGCCAGCAGCAGGTGCAGATGGGTAAGGAAAGCAATGACTCTGATGAAGGGCCAGGACCACCAGGGAGTGGACTGCCACCTTCAGAGATTGTGGGGGCTGGCAGCAGTGACAAGGAGGTTCCCAAGGATCCTGTGCCAAGAGCACGTGCACTAAGGATTACTCAGAGGCAAGAATAATTACAGCAGCACAGGTGACTCGGGAATAAGGCTGCAAGGTAATGGCCCCTCCCTCAAGAGGATAAAAGCCAGGTTTGAAAAAGTGTTCTTTGCAGACAGCAAAGAAGCTCTGAAGCTCAACTTGTGGACATCTTAGTTCATGTTTGGGAATTTTGTAAATTAGTTCTTATCTCTGGGTTTTTGGCAGCCTTGACAAATAACCTGGCAAGGCTCTTTCTTGTTGGAACTAATTAGTGGAAAGCAGCCTTCAGAACAGAATTTGTTATGAAACCTTAAAAGGTGGGAGCTGCTGCCTTTGTCTGTGTTTGCTTTTTGGGAACCCGGCTGGGTCAGAACACAACATTTGAGTGCCACCTATTCTATGCCCAGTTATTCTATTTCAGTTATTTCACATGTTGCTTATATACATCCTTAACACATATACTGGTAGTCCTCAACTTATCACAACTGAACCCAAAATTTATGTTGTTATCTGAGTCATTTATTAAATGAATTTTGCCCTATGTTGTGATCTTTCTTGCCACTGTTGTTATGTGAATCACTGCAGTTATTAAATGAATGGATGAATGAAGCCGAAGTTGTTAAATTAATAACATGATTGTTCGGTGAATCTGGCTTTCCCATTGACTTATCAGAAGTTTGCAAAAGGTAATCACATGACACCAAGGACACTGCAATATGAGCCAGTTGCCAAGCGTCCAACTTTTGATCATGTGACCATGGGGATGCTGCAATCGTGATAAGTGTGAAAATGGTCATTAGTCACTTTTTCCACTGTTGTTGGTCCCTAACTGTTTAAAGTCAAGGACTAGCTGCACTTAAATGCTATCAGTTATATGTGCATTGATAATGGATGCCAACAAATCATGTTCATACAATCAGCACACATAAATATTCTGTCCTCTACCACCCTAATAGTTAACAATTTATGAGCACACGTTGACAGCATATAGATCAGAGAACTAAATATTTTAGCAAATGGCAAACATTCTCCTTCTGGAATTAATTTTAGTAATTTTAGCTAAACTGGAATTAACAAGCACGAGAATAACGGTCAGAACAAACTATATGAATCAAATTATTTCTAATCTGTGTCACTGTTGCCTAGAGAATAAATCAGATCCAATTTCCATATGAATATGTAATTTGCTAAAAAAAAGAAAAAAGAAAAAAAATGCTGGTGTAGAATTGAACATTGAACTCCATTTAGTATAAGTACTGCCATATCAGATGACTTGGAATTGGCAAAGGTGAAACTTTTCTTAGAACAAATCACTTCTAAAATTTAGTTCTTCTTTTGACTTGGGAACTGATGCTTTTAAATAATTAATCTAAAGTAAATGTGAAGCGGAAAACATCCAACAGCTTTTTTATTTATTTTTGCCCATTCAAATTATTTTTAAAAATAATTGCTGAAGGAAAAAGAATTTGTGAAACTTTGTATTAATACAAATATAGAAAGAGCCTTTTTCAAGTGAAATATCAGTGCTTAAGGAAAGTTGTCTTCTCTTTTTCCCTATGAATTCTGAATTTCTGTTCACACTACACTGAATTTGACGGTACTCTTTCACAAATGGGAAGCAAAGCTCAACATATATTTTACTGAAAATAAGACCCTGTCTTATAATTTTTTTGCCACCAAAAAAAAGGTCTTATTTTTGGGGGAGGTCATAAGGCCCGGTCCCACTGCACTTACGGATGCAAAGAGGATGTAAAATGTTAAAAAAAGCTTGCCATCTGTTGGAAAAACGTTATGCATCCGTTGTGTATCATTGCATACGTGTTTCATACGCTCTCTCCGTCGAGCATTCCGTCCACTGCAATTTCATCTGTGCAAGAAGTTTGAGCTGCACAAAACTTTGTGAATGGATGAACTTTCTGCCGTGTACGATGTACATCTGCAAACATACGAGCAACATGTTCTATGTCCGTTTATCATCCGTTAAACGTCCACTGTATCCTCTCTGTATCCTCTGGGCATCCTCCGCAACTCACATCCATTGCAGCTGAAAACAGAAAGAGGGAGAAACAAAACATACACAGAACGTCTACATAGCGTTAGTAGCACAGAAATAGAAAGGATGCGCATGTGAACAGTTTGCATCCTATATACATCTGTGGCGGCATCCCCTTTCTTTCCTTTAAGCCATATGTGATGCATCTGCTTCATCGCTATGCGTCCACTTCGAAATTCCTCCCCGGAAACCCCTTCGGAGGTATCATTTGCTTCCATTTGCTAGGCTTCCTATGAACATCTGTTTAAAATCCCCACTACATACTACCACACGTCCATATCTTTTTCGTCTCTTTTCTGTTTGTTTATGCAAATTTTCACCACCCTTTTTGGAGCAGATGACAACGGATGGAGCCACCCCCGAAATTTTGCTCGTCCGCTGTGTCCTTTATGCTTTTGTGTCCGTTGTTTTGCGTCCGTCGGCCAGTGGGACCCGGCCTTAACTTCACTTGTGTGTGTTGCCCCTGGCCTCCTTTTCGCTGTCAGAGGCCTTCAGAAACTTATTTTTTTGTGGCCAGTGAGGCTTTCTTGAAGGCCTCTGCAGCCAATAACAGAGCTTGGATCAATCAAGAGCTTTGTTATCAGCTACAGAGGCCTTCAGGAAAGGCTTGCCAGCCTTGTCAGCTGCAGATGAAATGGGCCAGCAAGGCAGGTGTCAGGGTGTGTGGCCTGGCTACAACTGTCTGAAGGTAAGTAGTTGGGCAGCTCCATGCCCCCTATTCCTACCCTAGCTTAATTTTTACCCAATCACTATGGAGTGGGTGGAGTCTCAATTAGGTCTTATATTAGGCACATGTGTAAAAATCAAGCTAGGACTTACTTTCAGGGTAGGTCTTATTTTCAGGGAAACAGGGCACATGTATACACACAAGCATATGTTAAATGTGCTTTCATTTCACTCTGTGACACCTGTTTGATACACATCCTTCCCCATACACTTGCTAATGTTATTTTAAAAGCCAAATGTAGAAAAGTAAGAACATTTAAGAGTAACTCTAATTCAGTTGCTTCTTCACTGTAATTCACTGGCTATTGTGTACCATATGTGAAAACGTGGAAGAGCTGAAACTGATGTAGAAGAGATCTAGAAAGTATGAAGAACAGTCAGATGAGCTCAGCATGCTTAGCCTGAAATAGAGAAGACAAAGGAAAATATATCAGCACCCTACAATTATCTAATAGGCTCACATGCAAGAGAGGGCAAATCAGTTCTCTGCTGAAAATGAGGGTACTCTATCTATACCAAGGATTAATGGTTCAGTTTGTAAGGAAAGAAGAGTAAAGCTGAAAATTAAGATCTGTTAAGCAATGGGACCATCTAATAATATGTTTTATTTTGCTGGAGTTTTGAAACGTGGGCTGGAGATCATCAGCATGGCCAATTTATGGATTCTCATTCTGAGTGGCAAGTTGGACTGGATTAATTAAGAGGTCTTCTTTAATGATGATGTGATCGAGCTTGTTAACACATCTGAGAGGAAAAGCTTGCTCAAAACTCAAGAAACCCATCAATTCAGCCTTGAGCTACCTATATTTTTCAGGTCTTTCAAATCAGACATTCTGTGACTGTACAAAAAGTGTCGATGACATCCAATCTATGTTAGAAGGGGACCAAATAAAATCCTTAATCATCCTTTGCCCAGGTATCTGGAACAATTTGATGTTCCCCTGTTGTACTTCCTCAAAGGATTTGATTCAGAATTTGACTGAATACCTTGCTAGAAATGTATTGCCTTCAACTTGGTTGCTTCGTGATTAGTTTGATGTATGCTTAAATACTTCATAATCCTGTTGTATGCCTCATGCAATCTTCTGATCTGAATGAGTCTATCCATCACAAAGCTTGAGGAAGTGTGGCTGTTTGAAATAATCAGCTAGAGGTTATTATTGTTATTCATGCATATGAATTCCTTCGTGGTTACCTGCTTCATTTTGTGAAAGGTTATGTGTAGGTTCAGTTTCTGTGCTTTTAAGAAGCTTGGATTTATTATTATTTATTATACTTATAGTTGTAAAAGTCGCTCCCAGAATGAAGACAACATCAGAATGTAACCTGAAATGCATGAAAACAGTTATAATTGTTTTGAAATCAGGAATTATAATCAGGTATATGTTTTAAAAGCAACCAGTTCCAAATCTGACCATGAATGCAAAGGAATCATAATGCTAATATTAGGATGATTCACAATTTGACATTTGGGATCTTCTCAGAATTCCAGGTGTTTTCTTTATGCATGAGTTGATGTTTTCAAATATTTTTCAAAGGTAGGGTATTTTGCAATAAATCTAACCTAGTTGTGATCAAGTGATGTGTATAGTAAGATAATCTTACTTTTTCCTGGCAAGTATTGGTGGAAACTGAGTAAAGGTACTCTTGAACACAGTTGCTTTTTAACCTTCCAGAAATTGCATGTCTGAAAGTCAGCACAGAGATTGCTGACATTCAGATTGTCCCCAAGCTTCGTACACTGGACTGTCATTCTACTAATTTGCAATTTTTTTAAAGAGATGGGCCGAAACACTTTTGGAAGAAGGATGAGGTTCCAAGAAGTTGCAAGAACACTTAACCAGAGTGAAAAAAAGAACAGCTATGATAATATATATTGAAATACTCACCCTGGAGAGACATTTTGTCCTGAAAGGAAGCCCTTCTGATTACTTTCCACGTCACGTTTGTAAGAAAAACTGTGGTATTTTAGCCATTGCTTGGTTGCCTAGGATACGCAGGCTATGTAGGTCTCAGATGCTTCTGGCAGACACACTTTCAGGCCATGGTTCTAAGGGCTGCGAGTAACTGGTTGCTGTTTGAAGATGGAGGAAATGCTGTTGAACTAGAAACAAAGTGGTTTCTTGAAGAAATTGTGGAGAGCAACTTAATTATATAGCTTGGAATAGTGCTGTTTATGAAATACCAGTTTTCCCATACTTATAGAGAAGGTGTGTGGCAAATATGATTTTCTATTGATCTGTGTATTCAATAAATTGAATGTAAGTGCTAGGAAAAAGTTGTGCAATCTCCAGCAGTGTAGAAACAGAACAGTGTCTTACTGTATAGTGGTAAGAAGTTGTAAGATTGGATGCTCTTGCACTTTAGGTTCCAAAACTTCCCTCAAGCTTTGACTTGGGTATGATCTAAATTTATTTTTGATGCAATGGTTGCCTGTTCCATGGGCAAACTTTTTAATGGCTTTTTGTCAGGCTCCAAAAACTCAGGAAAGATAAGCTATATCTTATAAGTAGTTTCCTTTATTGTTTCTTAATTATAGGCAGAAATCTTGCCAAACTAAAGCAGATTACTTGCAAAGTAAATTATATACATAAGGGAACTATTAGGGAGCAACTGCCTTCACCCTCTTTCTCCCACACAAACTGCACTGTCTCTTGCTACTCTGGAATGCAGCCCCTCCCTCCTTGGAAGCCAGACAACACTCCATCATTTTCTTTCATCAATAAGGTGCTGTTTTGTTGATGGCTTGCCTTCCAGAATCACATGCTGATTGGGTGGCCATAAAGAAATAAAGACAGTCATTCCTGAAAAGAAGTTATAACAACAAATGTACTAGAGGGAATCTCCAGAAAATTCCTGTTGCTTGCTGGTTCACTGAACAATTGTTGTACCCAGGTGCACAGCTGTTTATCTGTACAGAATGGTTTATACAGTATAGCCAAATCTGTTTCGCTCAAGTTACCTCCATGCTTCTCTGCACAAATTCAGACCTGGTAAAGTCATTGTGTATCTGGCTACTAAAGAACAACAAAAAAGAAACTTCACCACATACTACTTCCTAAGAGTCAGTTAAACTTGTGGAGGAGCTTTGTTTATTATAGTAGCAATAGCAATAGCACTTATACCACTTTACAGCCCTCTCAAAACAGTTTACAGAGTCAGCATATTCCCCCAACCATTTGGGTCCTCATTTTACCCACCTTGGAAGGATGGAAGGCTGAGTCAAGCTTGAGCCTGGTGGGATTCGATCTGCCAAATTGCAGTAGGAGTAGCTTACAGTACTGCACTCTAACCACTGCGCCACCAAGGTTCCTTTAATACTTGTAATGTGGATATATTTTCTTGAAAAATAGATTTTCTGAAGACATTATTCCTAAAAGTCACTTTTGATGCTTCGAAGCTGAGAGAGAGACAAAACAAAAAATTAAGTGGAAAATCCAAAAGACAGCAGAGTTACAACTTGTACATTAGTCTGATTTCCAATATAGACTGAATAAAATCTTGGAACATATTAATTGTCAAGCTCTATTAGAAAAAATAATTGAAGATCCATGTATGTCTATTAGCCATTTTTCATCTCGAGCTTAATATTTTAGGGGAGCTAGTATATATAACATTAACATTACTAATAACTTAATTTCAAGACCTTGAATGGTTTAGCTGATTAGCTACAGTTTTTTTGTTTCCCAATTGTCTGTGTGTAAAGAAAAGGAAAATATTCTAAATTGTTTTGGGTTAAATGCCATTTTTGTTTTGTTCTCATCATGGCCCAGCAGCAGCTAAATGACACAATAAAGATAATTACAGTATAGAATTAAGGATTTGCAGCATGCTGAACAAGTCATATTGCCTCTTATTAATTGTCATTACAAGAAAAGAATGGGACAGTAGTTTCCTGCACATAGCTAAATGCATGAGTTATTCATTCAACACTAACCCATTTTATATCTATTTTGCTCCTGAGATTTCTGGCTTTGGATAAACCATGGCATTTCAATAGCTAGCAGAATAGATTATTTCTCATTTCCAAATTCAGATCTCAGGCAAAGGAGGGGTAGGAAGAATGAAAGATAGTCCTACCCATTTCTTATCCAGATCCCAGAGAAATTTATTCTCAAAGAATTTAAGTCCGCGTACACCCCATCACACTTACTTTTATACTGTATATACTCTATATGAGAATTGCATTGTTTTAGCTCTTTATTCTGCCTTGCTCACTCCTGCAAGATAGTTGGTGTGAAAGAATTAATTCAGTAAAAAATATATCTGGCAGATAGAAATAGGTCTTTCTCGTGGAGAGCCAGTTTGGTTTAGTGTTTTAGTGCTGGCCCAGAAACCAGGAGACTGTGAGTTCTAGTGCTGTCTTGGGCATGAAAGCCAGCTAGGTGCAGTACTGCAGGCTACTTCTGCTAATAATCAGCTGCCAGCAGTTTAGCAGTTCAGGTCTCACTAGCTCAACCTTCCATCCTTCCGAGGTCAGTAAAATGAGGACCCAAATTGTTGGGGGCAATATGCTGACTTTGTAAATCACTTAGAGAGGGATATAAAGCACTGTGAAGTCTAAGTGCTAGTGCTCGGTGATTTGGGACAAGTCACTCTGTCTCAGGCCATCCCACCCCAGAGGTTTCTTGTTATGGGCAAAATAGAAGGACAAAGGAGTATTAAGTATTCAAATCAATAAATATAAGGCTGATCCATTAAGGGCAGGAATGAGAAACAGGCATAGAAGGATTTGAATTTTGTTTCTATAGTGAGAGTTTGCTCTTAAATGAAGGTGGTCCTAATTTTCTTTCATTATAGCTTCTAGGCTTCAAAAAATGTTTTGTGTCAGAAGTTCTTGGATTTTTCTGAGTTTGCTTAACTGGGTCCAGTCATTGCCTATTGGGTAAAGCTCAAAAGACAAGACTGCACCCAAAAGCTAAAAAACAACAACAGTTGAACAGGTATTAGAATAATAGGTGTAGAAGAATCTCGGTTTCACTACTGGGCCTGACCCATTTAATCAGATTGCCTGTAGGGATGTGGCAGTTAATTGCTTCCACTGTATTTCCTTACTACTAACTCCACTTTCTCCTCTCAAATAGGAAATCTATTTAATACTGCGCAATATGTGACCAATGTGATTTTGCACTTTCAGCCAAGTATGTTGGTAGATATTCAAGAGACTCAGATTGACTATGACATGTGGCCAGATTGCAACCCCCAGACACAAAATTGGCAGCAGAAAGTTCTTTATTCCTTTAGTTCCAGTGGAGTGTGTTTATTTATTTTGGTATTATTGAGAGTTTATTTAAGATGCATACTGGCAAAGGGAAACAAAAACAGGTGAGAGTTAAGCATGGAAAAAAGGCTTATAGCAGGGCAGTTCTCAACCACTTTAATATTTATGGTCTGGGGAATTCTGGGAGTTGAAATCTGCACATCTTAATATAGAAATAACAAAATAACAGTGCTGGAAGGAACTTTGGAGGTCTTCTAAGACAACCTCCTGCTTAAGCAGGAAAAAACCTATATCATTTCAGACAAATTGTTCAGTGGTGGTATTATTCCAGTTCAGCCTGGTTCTACTGAGCTGCTAGTGGCAACAGGTTCTCACCGCCACTCTGCTGTTGGGCCCACCTGCCCGGGCTCCCATACTCACCTTTATCCCCTGCTTTTGAAGTGCAGCTGCTTTACAGTGCAGCAGAGTGTTGCGCAAGGCAGCTGCTGAAGCGACCGGGAGAGTACAGCCTTGTAGGAGGTGAGTTGGAGTGCCTCTGTGCCTGCGCAAAGTGCGTTTTTGGCATGCAAATGCAAAGTGTGTGCACACATGCAAAGCACGCCCACCAAGACATGCTCACCGAACCGATGGTAAAACTTTTTGAATCTTACCACTGAAATCATTGTCTGATCTCTTCTTAAAAACCTCCAGTGATAGAGCACCCACAAATTCTGGAGGCAGGTTGTTCCACTGGTTAATTGCTCTAACTGTCAGAAAATCTCTCCTTAGTTCTAGATTGGTGAGGTTGAGAGCAGGAGTGGGATTCAATTTTTTAACAACTGGTTCTGTGGGTGTGGCTTAGTTGGTGGGCGTGGCTTGGTGGTTATGTGACTGGGTAGGCGTGGATTGGTGGCTGGGTGTGGCCAACTCAATATCACTCACATCTAGGCACATATCTCCTTGCCTGGCCTCTCATGACTGTGGGGATGCTGCAACAGTCGTAAGTCTGAAAAATGGTCATAAGTCACTTTTTTTAGTGCTATTGTAACTTTGAATGGTCACTCCACAGAAACAAAGTACCAGCTAAGGAGGGGAAAAAAACCCCAGAGAAGTTCCTGAGACAGGAAGTTTAGTCCTGCCAAGAATGTAATAAGGGTTAACGGAGAGGTAGTTTCTAGAGTATTCTGAAAAAGTCCATGCACACAGCACCAATGGATGGAAGGAGGATGTAAAATGAGAGAAACATTTGCCATCCGTTGTTTAACGCGATGCATCCATTCTGTACTCACTACATCCGTTTTTCTATACCTCTATCCGACCAGCATCCATCTACTGACATTTCATCTGCTCAAAAAGTTTGACTGCACAAAACTTTTTGAGTGTAATAAAGCATCCAACGTGTCCTTTATACATCCACTACGCATACGGGGAATATCCGTTATAATGTCCGTCGTCATCCGTTACACATCCGCATATCCGTTAGGCATCCGCTGCACATCCACGCAACTTGCATCCGCTCCAGCGGAAAACGGACACAGGGAGGAAGCGAAACGGATGCGGAATGGACACAAAGCATTAGGAGCACGGACGTAGAAAGGATGAAAGCGGATGCAACTCAAATACAAACATTAAACGGAAAAATTGTTCTTATAGGGGACATATCTCGGATATTAGGATGTTGAAGGATGCCTAAGGATGCAAAAGGACACCTAGCGGAAAACCTATATTTCTATAAAAGGGGGGAACTCACCTGGATCTCACTTTCAGTCCAGCAGCCCTGCTGTGCAGACCTCTGCAGCCTTCATCTGACTCTTCCTCTTCCACAGCATCCAGTAATGTCCACCGTGGTCATAACAAAGTCCTTTGGCAGTCACCATCTCTTCTGCACAGTGCGAAGCCATCTACAGTTTCTGTGAACTCTACTACGGAAGAAAAAAGGCGTCCAAGAAGCTGTCCAAGAGCTGTCTCGGCAAGCGGGTTGTGGAGAACACCTTTGTCATCCTGGCCACAGGTTCTAGGTACTTCTCACCACCATGCAGCATTGCCCAGAGACAGTGAGGAACATTGTGGAAGCTTGCTGCATGCTGCACAATCTCATGCGCACCGCTACCAGTGTTGCAGAAAGGCTTGTGGCTGCCAACAAGGCAATGGGACATGGAGCCTGCTGAATGAGGCAAGGCGCAAATCTGATAGATACTGTGATGTGCAAGGCCCAACAGAGCTTCACGTGAAGGGAAGAAAGCGCGCAACCTCCTGAAACACTGGTGCAACTCCCCAGCTGAGCAGTGGAGTGGCAAGACAGGATGGTAGATGCTTAATGGATGCTCTTCAACCTGTCCATCCCCTGATGAGATTGTCCATGTATGTTGAGTGGCCCAACAATGAACAGGGCTATTAATAAAGAGTTGTGTTTATGTTGAAATGTTGTGATGAATGTTTACATTGTTATTGATATAAAGGGCCATATGTGTGGCACCTGGGAGGGTGGACCATATAGTCCCACTATGCTTGCACTGGAGGCTTATCTATCCACTGCTATCCTTACCCATCCCACAGCTATTACCCATTCCAAAGGTATCCCTGCCCATCCCACAGGTAATCCTAAACACTCCTACAGCTATTACCCCATCCACAGGTATCCTAACCCATCCCACAGCTATTACCCATCTCACAGATATCCCTGCCCATCCCAGTGCTATCCTTACCCATCCCAAAGCATGCAAAGGCTTAAACATTCTAAAAGTTTCCACAAGACTTTATTGCTAAAGAACTGAAGCAAGTGTGTGAAGCAAAGATAAACTTTATTAATAACAAACTAAAAGCAAAAATGACCCAAGTAAAGTGTCCCAAGCAAAATAAAGTCAACAGGTGGCAACCCAGTCTTTGGCACTTTCTCAGTCACTCTGAGGCTAGTCCATAGTCTCAGGGGTGAAGGGTCCAGGTGCTGTGGAGGTGGCTGCGCTGGAGTGCTGGTCTGAGGCACCATTGGGTGCCTGGCCCCGAGAGGACAACAAGGATGGTGTTGGAGGAACTCTCAGAGAGCTGGCTCAGTCCCTGATGTTGAGACCCCTTCCCCATGACATGGGTGTCATGCCAAGACCAATGACAGATGTTCTGAGGCTGGGCTTGGCTGTGGGGTGGAAGAAGGAGGAGTGTAGTGGGACTGTCTGGTCTGCAGGTGAGCAAGGTGAGCGTGGGTGGCATCTGGTCGTGGGTGGCATTTGTGCGTGGGTGGCATTTGTGGCATGGGTGCATCTGTGGCACAGTGGCATCTGTGCGTCGGTGCATCGGTGGCATCGTGCATGGTGCGTTTGATGTACCTGTGCCTGGACTGGGAAGGGATGCCTGTGCTGCTGGAACTCCTGGTTGCCAATCCTTGGTTGGTGAGGGCCTGTGGAAAGCCTGGAAGGGCTGTGATATCACCTGGGTGGAGGATCAACCTGGACTGGGTCGGAGCAGGTTCAGCTGGGCCTGGAGAGGTTGTGCAGAAGACCTGTGATCCTCTCCTTTATCCACTGGTACTGTGATTCGGAGATGTCCATGAGGGTCTGTTGATGTAGGTGAGGAAGCTTGCAGTTTGAGGATGGTATGTCAGTGTACACAGCTGAGAGAGGAATCTACGCTGCATTTGATGGTGTCCTTGATCTCTAGCAGGACAGTGTGGCTCTGTCCCTCCAGTCTGCCTCTCTGCCTGCTTTCTGTGGAGGTGGAGCTGGGGTGGGTGTGGGTTGGTCTCTGGTGGTAGTGCCCTCTCCTTGCTCCCACTGCGTAGGGGTCCTCCACACGCTCCGCCACGGGGAGTGCAGCTGTCGGGGGGGTTTCCGTCGATGCTCTCCACAGATACCTGCCTGGACACAGGAGCTGACTCTTGCCAGAAAGAGGCCTGGCTTCTCTGGGCTGCCTGAAGTGAGGGTAGACAGAGGGGCTGCTCCTTGGTGCGGATCTCACCCTCCAAGAAGCTGCACTTGGCCATCACGTAGGTTTCCCGGTCAGTGAGCTTGACCGTGGGCCTGGCCAGACTTTCTTCAGGTGCAGCTTCCCGTACCAGGTGTGCATTGTGCTTCCATCACCCAGGAGGACTCCAAAGTGTAGCCCAGGCTCTCCACCTTCTCTCTCCAAGCCTGCTTCCTCTTGGTGTCTCGATAGAGCCTGTGTCCCTTCCGCCAGAGGTACTCGTTCCCCCTCAGCCATTCGAGCACCTCATCCTCATGTTCTCTTTCATTGAGTACTGCCTCCCCTCCCTATCTCGCATATGCCTCTCTCCCTCCTGGCAGGCCTCTCGGCCACATTCAGAGGGGCTTTGAGGTTCTAGGGGCTGCTCCACCACACCACCACCACCAGCAACAACAACAGCAGCAGCAAAAGCAGCACCAGCAGCACCAGCCGCACCAGCAGCACCACCGCACCAGCAGCACCAGCAGCACCAGCAGCATCAGCAGCACCAGGATCAGCAGCAGCAGAGTAAGCACATAGCAAGAACTAGCCACCAGCAAAACCAGCAGCCACCAGAGACCAGGAGCAGCGCCAGCAGAGTAAGCACCAGCAAGAAGCACCAGCACCAGGAGCACACCACAGAGTAAGCACCAGCAGAAGCACCAGCACCAGGAGCAGCGCCAGCGAGTAAGCACCAGCAGAAACCCCAGCACCAGGAACAGCACCATCAGAAGCCCCAGCACCCAGCAAGTCAGCCCAAGCAGCAGAAGCCCCAGGAGAAGCAGAGTCAGGGCCAGGTGGTTGGATGGTGGCCCTGTCTCTCTTGCCAGGGCTGGCAGAAGATGGCACAGGCTTCCTCTTCTTCCCCATGGTTGTTGCTGGAGACTGTCTGGCAGCAGGTCTTCCTCTGAATTGGTGACCTGCTTGGGAGCTGCATCCTTTTATATCTGCAGGCTGCTGATGAATGCATCCTCCCACAAACGCAGTGCATGCTTTGCATCCGCTAGGCATCCGCTAGGCATCCGCTAGGCATCCGTGATGCATCCGCGTCATCCGCTAGCCATTCCCTCTGCATCCGTTCCTTCCATTGTGCGTCCGCTTCGCTGTGTCTCCCTGGAAGCCCTGCGGATGTGCATTCCGCTTCCATCCGCTAGGCTTCCGTGGAGCATCCGCTTTACATCCTGGCTACGTCCTCCCCCATCCGTTCCTTTCCGTTGTTTCTTGCTCTGTTTATGCAAATTTGGGGCACTTTTGAGAGCATAACAACAGATGGAAAATTTTCTCGTCCGCTGTGTCCTTTTTACATATCTCTTGCATCCGTCGCCCTATGTGACAGGCCCTTAAGCAACACCAGAATGTTTCCTTCCTGCCTTTTCTTTAGTAATTTCTTCTAACAACCGGTTCTCTGAACTGCTTAGAATGTTAACAACTGGTTCTAGAGACTAGGTGCGAACTGGTAATATAATATAATCACCCCTGGTTGTTGGGCAACATTGGAGTAGGAAAAGTAAAATGGAAAGAACTCCAATTACTTAATGCATATAAAATCCTACTATTTTACATTTCTCTTTCTAAATATCAGAAGACTGCGATCTCCTTTGGGCTTTTCTTCTTTCTCCTTTCCCAGAACTAAGCTGTTCCTTTTCTGAAAAGATTGAAAGTAAATAATTCTTTTATCACGCATTTTCCTGCTCTTTAAACTTGGGAGAGGGACGTAGTGTTGCTCATTAGCCTTCCTTAACTTCAGTACTGAAGATTAAGAAGAGATTATATTAAGAGTAAACAGTGTGTGGTTTTTGATTAAATAGTGGATTCTGGAGCTCGCCTTGCCAGAGGTCCTCATTATATAAACAAATAGATGAGAAATCAAAAACAAACAAGCTAGGAAATTATTAACACAAAATAAATGAATTATGAAATGATGATTCAAGTGAAGTGAAGCAATTGCAGTGTCACTCTCCAAACTCAATAAATGGCAAATCTGAGATTAAATGAGGCATAATCAGTAATAAAAGGTGTACTAATTAATTTCCTACCCTTACTAGTCCCATTTGTAGTGTAATCATACTGAAGCATTTTAAATATTTAAGCTGAAAGGAAAACCTAGCTACTTAAGCAGAGGCTTAAAATTTTGAAGACAGTTTTCAGGTTGAGAGAAAGTGTCAAGAATACAGAGACAAGTTGTAAAAATTAGCAAAGATATTCTGAAAAAGATAACTCTATAGAGTCACATTCATGAGATAGATGGCTGTATAAATTTGATAAATATGTAAAATAGCAGCTAAAGAAAATACAGTAATTTAACACTGCTTGTCCATTGTGAAAAAGGCTAAAGCTTGACTTAAAATTATACTTGGAAACATACAGGTAATTGTCGATCACAATTGAACTCAAAAATTTTGTTGCTAAGCGAGGTGGTTGTTAAGTGAATTTTGCCCCAATTGTGGACAATTGAAGATCAATTAGAAATCAATTTTTCTGATTTTGCTTTTAAACCTATTTTAATATTTAAAATCATAATATCTAACAAGAGTATGAATAAATAGCATACATGTTTGCTTGATTTAGTACTCCAGAGACAAGTAATGGCATACTCTCTTATCTTTGGTTTCTTTTGTGAACCTATGTTTAGTTTCTGTCACTGAACAGCAAAGGTAGACTAACTGTACCATTGTTCAATTTGCCTTCATTGCTTAAATATTCCCTGCAGGTAATTATATGTCCACACTTGATTAAAGACTTAGTTATGTTGGAATAACAGGCAAAAACAATTTCAGCTGTAACACTGCAAAATGCTTTTCTGTTTGGCTGGGTGGCCTTGATGCCAGACCTTGGCAAGAAATACAGTAAAAATTCAGTTGATTAAAATGCTGTGCTTCCAAGAAATTAAAGAAGGGGAAAAAATGGAAAAGGAACAATACATGAAGAGGTAAAGAGCAGTGTGCAGCAAAATTGGCAAGTAAGCAGTACATAAAACTTAGAATAATACCAGAGTTATAAGGGTCCTCAGAGATCTTCTAGTCCAACCTCCTGCTCAAGCAGGAGACCCTATACCATTTCAGACATACGGTTGTCCGGTGTCTTTTTGAAAATCTCCACTTTGCATGATCTTTATTCTGTTTCTCTATTTAGGTTTGCATTGCCTTTTTTTAAACTGTTGCCACACACTGTTGGCTCATATTTAAGTGATTGTCCTCTAGGACTCCAAGATCCCTCTCACAGATACTGGCATTAAGTCAAGTCTCACCTAGTCTATAACTATACATTTGTTTTTTCCTACCTAAGTGTAAAACCTTACTTTTATCTATACTGAATTTCATTTTGTTAGATAGGATCTAGAGTTCAGGTTTGTCAACATCTTTTTGGATCTTGAGCTGGTCTTCTGCGATGTTGTCTATTCTTATCAGCTTCATCTGCAAATTTATTGAGTTCCCCGTCAGTTCTGTCGTCTAGATCATTTATGAAAATATTGAATGGGACCTTGGGGTATTCCACAACTAACTTCCCTTCATGTGGATGTAGTTCAGTTGAGGACTACACATTGTCCTTGGTGTATAGTCTCAACTGAAGGACTACACATTATATAGTCCTTCTGTAAAAAGACTATACATTTATCAAACAGTTACAAACCCACTTGGTAGGTGGTGCTGTCTATCCCACATTTTACTTGCTTGCCAAGAATTAGATTGTGGTCAAATGCTTTACTGAAATATAAGTATACTATCTCCACATCATTTCACTGATTTGATCACTTTGTATCCAGCTAACTTCCCTGACTAGACCTCACAAAAGGCTTAATCAGAATAGGAACTATTTAGCATTCAGATAGGAAAATGGATGAGGGTGTAGAAGCTATACTGAAAAATTAGAAAACATCCCAAAAGAAAGGCATGGTAAATATCTGCATTGTCAGTGAAAGCTATTCAGAAATATCCAGACAATCAATAGGACTTGAGAAGTATTTAAGAAGAAGAAGGAGTAGTTATTTTCAGGTGTCATGAGGGGAAATTGTATTTTAAAGTGGGCCTATGTGATTTTGCATGTAAACTGAAGCTATTATCCTTTGAAATGGGTTTCTTGGACTTTTACAGTGTAGCTCTCTAATCAGGAGTACTTTATACATATTTTTTAAAAAAGTTACACAGATAGATTAGATGTGCAGTTAGGGAAATAAAAGAGAGCCAATCTGGTGTCATGGTTAAGATCAATCAGACCAGACACCAAAAGTCTGTGAGTTCTAGTTCCATCTTAGGCCATCTGGATGACTTTGGGCCAGCACTGTGGGACTTTACTGTTTCCAGGATGGCCCCTTGGGCCAGATCAAAGTATCCCGTGCACCGGATCCAACCCATAGGCCTTAAGTTTGACACCCCTCTTCTAGAAATAAGATCTCTGATATTTGAAAATCAGATGATTAGAAACTGGGAAGCTGATTGACAATTTCATCCCTTCCTGTTTTATGTACTTTTATATTCCTGTAGTAATCCTTTCTAAATAACAGCTCTCTTAGTTCTAATTCATTGCTTTAGATGACTGTGGAAAAAAGCACATTAAAAAAAGGCATTCCAAGGTACATGCCTGAGGACATGCAATGCCTGTATAGGAGACTCTGATTTTATAGTAGAAAGATGTCAGCAGAGAAACATGCCAGATAAATAAAGCAAGAAGCATTTCTGCTTCATCTACACAAATGTTACCTTTGCAAACATATTGCTTCCAGCTTTATAGTGCAGACTCTAACTTGGGTTTTCTCATTTAAACAAGCCTTACTTATATACTCTTTCATTTCATCAAGGCCTATGGGAAGATTGACAGTTTGTAGCAGGAAGGAACACTGAAATAACAGAGGAATCACACTGCCCTGGTTCTATGAATTAGAAAGATGAGAGACTGGTTCGTTATTATTGATTATAGATTTCCTTTGTAGCTTAAAATAACTTCCATTACTGGGTATTTTCATAAGATGTCAAAAAGGCTGTAAAAATGAACATTGAAAACAAATATAAAGTATACTTCTTAGAAGAAAGTGGAGTAGGTATCCTCAACCAGTAATAATTTAGATTAAAGGAAACACTTCATGCTTACAAGGTGAAATATTTCAATCATTCTCTTGGTGGGCCTGGAAAAGACTATTGAAATCCTGATAAGCACCACTGCTTATCAGTGAGTCTTTAAATAAAGCTGCTTGAGCTAAACCATTCTGGCTTAGTGTCTGGAACCATCCATTGTGGCTTATTTAGTCAATAAAGTTTTTAAAGATCTGGTGAAGTACAGAGTGTCTATGGAGATTCTCAAACATCCAGGTCACAGTTGTCGCAGAGGTGTTTTTCGAAAAGACAACTGGACTTCCTTGTTTGTTTGTTTTTTCTTGAAAATGTTTTGCTTCTCATCCAAGTTAGAACTGAAGAAGCTTCTTGGATGAGAAGTGAAACATGAGAAGAGCTGTGGTGGTGCAGTGGCAAGAATGCAGTGTTGCAGTCTGACTCTGCCTACTGGCAGGAGTTTGATCCTGACCAACTCAAGGTTGACTCAGCTTTCCGTCCTTTCAAGGTCAGTAAAATGAGGACCTGGATTGTTATGGACAATATACCAATATTTGTAAATACATAGAGTGCTGTTAAGTACTATACAAGTGTAAATATTCTTGCTAGTTTCAAAGAAAAAAAAACCCAAGAAAATCCAATTGGTTTTTGGCAGGCACTTTTGGGTTAAGCTCAGTATGTTAACTTAAGTATGCTATGTTACCAGTTGCTCATGTGCAGCTTCTTCAGAGAATGAACCAAGCTACTCTTAGGATAGGAGTAGCAGTGGGTCATGATAGGTGAGAGAAAGAGCCATAATTTTCCGAGTCATGATTCCTAGTCTCTTGCAAAGAAAAGCCAACATTGACTGAGAATAGAAATAGAAATAATTAAAATAGAAATTGAGCTGGAGGGGATCTTGGAGGTCTTCTAGTCCAGCCTCCTGCTCAAGCAGGAGAACCTATACTATTTCAGAAAAGTGATTGTCTAGTTTCTTCTTAAAAAAGAAATGATGGAGTGCCCATGATTTCTGAAGGCAAGCTATTCTACTGGTTAATTATCCTCACTGTTAGGAAATTTCTCCTTAACTCCCGGTTGCTTCTCTCTTTGGTTAATTTCTAACCATTGTTTCTTGTCCTGCCCTCTGGTGCTTTGTAGAATAATTTGACCCCCTCTTTGTGGGAAATACTGCTATCATGTTTTTTTTTCACGATTTGCCTTTCCAACTCACTTAAGGGGCAGGTGCTTCTTACAAAGGGAAGACCAATAGAGATAGGCATAAAAAGGTACTGATCTAGTAATATGATCAGTTATATCAGACATTTCTTTACCTTAAAAGTCTAGCAGGGATGGGCTGCTGGGGGTTCTAGATGAGATTCTGCACAGTTGAGAGAACCCCCAAATCCCACTCCTGGCTGACCTCGCCCCTCCCGCCCCTCCCAACAGACCCCACGCATCCCCAGGTCATGCACAGAGGCCCAGGGACGGCAAAAAACTGGCCTCCTGGAAATTTGGGAAGTCTGAAAATGGGCTGGTTTCCAGCTTCCAGAGAGCCTCTGGGGCCCTGGGACACCATTTTCGCGCTCCCAGAGGCTTGAGGAAAGCTTCCGGAGCCCAGGGAGGGCAAAAATCCCTCTGCCATAGTGCAGGAGACCGACTAGGCCACACCCACTATGGCCATGCCCACCCAGCAACTGGGCAGAGAACCCATTGCTAACATTTTTAAAGCCCACTCCTGAGGTCTAGTCCTTACAATGGTTCAGACTGAAAACCATGTCCTACTTCAAACTGGTCTGTTCTGCACTGTCACAAAATTACAGTGGAGCCAGTATTCACAACTCCATTTTGCAGATTGTCTTTAAGTGTGTTTGTAGCAGTGGTTCTTCATCAGTTAGGAAAATGCCAATAAATTTCCCCAGGTTGCCTGTTCCCTCCAGAAAACACCATATAAATCTCCCTAGGTCTCTTGTCCAGCGACTGAAGACTCTATAAATCTTGCCATATCTCCTGTCTTCACCATCAAAGCATCTCTAGCTCTCTTCATGCCATCTGTCCCAATGCAGTGAGTTGAAGGACAAAGATTTATATATCTAGTTCTCTGCATAATAAATCTTTGTATCTTAATTCATCACATTGTGGACAGATGGCATATGGGTGAGTGGGTGAGTTTCCAGCCACACTGTCACACACACACAGAGAGAGAGAGAGAGAGAGAGAGAGACACAGACAGAGACAGAGAGAGAGAGAGAGATGTGATTTTTGATGGCAAAAACTGAGGCAGGGGATTTAGGCCAATAAAATGTTTACGGTGAGTAAACACCCTCTTCCCCATAAAACCTTTCTAAATGGCAATTAAGGTATAAATTCCCAAACTTTGAATCCCTGATTAATTTTTGCTAGACAGTTGTATGGACAGATCTACAGCTTTCTTTTGTTTCTTCCTTCCTTCCTGAAATTTACTAACCTTGACATCAGAGATATGCCATTCATTTCCTTTTCTAATTAACGGAGTATAGGAGAAGATCAGACTTTAATCAGTTATGTGATATATGTGGGAAGTAGGATGGCTGAGGATTGCAGCAAAATTTTCTTCTGAAAGCTGAGCAGAAGGAGCTTTTTGTTAAGCTATTTCTCCCTGATAGGGATTCATCTGAGCTATTTCACTGTTCAAGCAGGAGCTCACCCAATTCAAATATTTTACTACTACTGAGGATAGGTGTCACAACATTTGCTAGACCAATACTCGAATACAGCTCATCAGTCTGGAACCCACATTACGTATCTAATATTAACACAGGTGAGAAAATCCAGAAATATTTCACAAGNACATTACGTATCTAATATTAACACAGGTGAGAAAATCCAGAAATATTTCACAAGAAGAGTTCTCCACTCCTCTACTCGTAGCAGAATACCTTATGCTACCAGACTCGAAATTCTAGACTTAGAAAACCTAGAACTATGCCACCTTCGGTCCAATCTATATATTCATAGCTATGTTTTACTTATACCTATTATCTTGTAACCAATTGACAAAAGCAAACAAACAAACAAACAAACAAATGAATAAATAAATAAATAATAAACATCCTAATCCCTTATTCCTAGAAAATTAGCATCATTTTCTTTTATCTTCTTTTAATGATCCCATAATCCCTTGAAGGTGGAGTCTGGGCAACTAAATGGAGCCCAGTGTTTACTGGCTGGATGCCCTTCCTGTCATAATTGTGGAGCTTTGTTCAGCAGATATATTATCATTATGCCCAGAGAGAGAACTATCTGCATCTACCTAGGATCAAACTCACAGCCTCCTGATTGTGAGGTGAAAACTCCACCTTTAGGCCACTGCACCACTCATTCATAAAAAAACTAGCATATAATAAAAAAAACTTTTTGTTAAAAAAAGAAAAAGAAAACTAGTATATAAGGAAGAAATGATACCATCTGGTTTTTCCTTGATATAACACTTTCTAATGGTCAGAAAATTCATTCTGAGCAATGGATTACTTGTTCATTTTTTGCTTGTATTATCAGCAGATTGAATTAAAGGGTAGTTGCTCCTTTTTGTACAGTATATATGATTACCAGCATGGTTGGAACCTTCCAAAAAGTTAATGTGTCTTTTTTTTCTTTGAGGATCAGGGAAATTCAGTTGGAAACATATTTGGTGAGATTATTATGAAAATGGTATCTCCAGTAAGGAATATATCTTTGATGCTTCAGAAAAGAAATCTCAGATTAAGTTGGTTTCTCATCCTCTTGGATGAAGTCTTTTAAGATATATGTTCCCTCAGTGGATAAGAAGATGCTCCAGAGAGTTATAAACACAGCACAAAAAAAATCAATCTCTTTCTTCTTTGGAAGAGTTTGCAAAGACCAGACTCCTCTCTAGAACACTAAAAATCTCTACAGACCGTTCTCATCCTGGACACTCATATTTCGAACTGTTACCATTAGGGAGGCAATATAGGTATCTTAAAATGAGGACTAATAGATTGAGAAACAGTTTTTTTTCCAAGGCAGTAATTGTCTTGAATCAAACAGTGCGTCTGTGATTTAGTCCTATTATTATTATTATTATTTTAATTTTTAAATACATTGTAGTGTGATTGTGATGTGGTGTTTGGGGCACTGTGCTGGAGTAGCTTTCAAATTTCATTGTATTTGTGGAATGCAATGACAATAAAAGTATTCTAAATTCAGTTGGAAACATATTTGTATATATTATTATTAAAATGGTATCTCCAGTAAGGTATGTGTGTGTGTGTGTGTGTGTATGTATGCTGTTCAGCTTTGTTTGGGTATTTTCCCACATCATTGTAGTTGTGCTTTTAAAGTTTTAGCAATGTTTCGGCAGAATCTCATCTGCCATCATCAGGCTTCTGTATTGTGTTTGTCTGTGAGTCAGACTTTCACAGCCATTTCAGTTTTAAATTTGGGGCTAGCCTACGCTGTGCCAGAATGGTTTTTTTCTTCATCCTGATCGGTTGGGAGTCTTGGTCTGTGTTTATTGGTCTTGGAGTTTGCTGTGTTCTGCTTGATTGGTGTTTTTAATATCTTCTGTCTGTTTTGTGGCTTTTTTTGTCTTGATTGGCTGGCAACATTGTGTTTGCTGTATTGGAGGCTTTTACTGTGGCTTGGCTCCGAGGAAACAGATGGCTATCATTTATTAGGAAGCCGTCCGTTTACTCAGAGCTTTTTTAATGAACAAAGGGGAGGAAATACATGGATCCTTTTTTCTGTACTCCTTAAAGTTGTTTTATATATAATAAACATCAGCAGGAAGATGATTCTATTTGTGCAAACTTATATCATACATAGATAGACAGAGTGAATCTTTCTATTACTGGGTAATCGCGGATTTTATTATTATGATTTTCTGTTCTGAGGCTAGCAACCACTTTAAGATTTGAAACAATTGGCTTGCTATTTCAGAGATGCCAAGATAGGATTTATGCATTTTATCAACAGAGTATACAGCCGGCAGTTTAGTTGGGTTGGCCAATGGACCAAGTCATTCCATAAACTATTTCTAAAAATTATAACAGGCAGTAGAAACAGAAGTGGTCCTGCAGTTGATACAGAATCCATGACAATAGACTGAATTAGTCACATCATATGGAATCAGTGATTAAAGCATTTTTGTCCATTAGTATTGCTTTGGGGTTTTTTGTGCAGTGTGTCTTTTGAAGGAAGAGATTATGATGGCTGAATTCTAGTAGCTGCTTCTTTTAAAATTGTGCAGTGGGGATCTGCAACCAACAGTTTTCAAGGTTAGGATTAGGAAAAGCACTTCATATTCTCTAAACAAAAATCGCTAAATTAAAAAATAAAGAGCTCAGTGAAAAGCTAGCTTGAACTGGGTATTAAAAAATGGAACAAAAACATGCATGCTATCAGTTAAAGAAGTACGGACATAAATCCGTAGTGTCATTGTGAGCTCAGGTTATGAAAGAGATGCAATATGTTTTAATGTATCCATGTTAAGTTGAGGAGCTAGAAGATTTTGCAATTGTACCTCTTTTATCAACAAGAAGAGAATAAAACTTTTTGTCCTACCAATAAATGCTCAAGCACCATTCAGTCACCCCAACTCCACCCTGGTGTGAGGGATTACAGGGTTATTAAAAGAAAAAAAAAGTAGGACAACTCACCTCAGCCAACTCGCAGTGGGACAATTCATCATGGCCAACTCAGCGTGGAAGAATTTGCCATGGAACAAGAGTCAACACTGATATTGAAGAAATGGTTGAATATAATAATTAAAGAAAGGATGCCAAAGGAGGGACAAAATGAAATACAAATTGAATTTTTGAATTGTTCCACAGTGAGTTTTCCTGTGGCTAGTTAGCCATGGCAAATTCGCAAATTGGTGAGTTGGCCATGGTGAGAGTTGTACCATACTGAACTAATCATATTGTTGGGGGGAAAAAGTACAATTTGTGCAATCATTCAGCCCAGCCTTCTAGTACAGCTGTTCAGATCACACTATCTTTACAAATTTAAGATTGTTTACATAGGTACATAGTTAAAGAGTAAAAATCAAAATACCTGTGTAATATCCTTTGACTGCTACCACTAAAGAAACCATCCAAATGACCTTCCACATACTTAGCAGTATTGTTTGCTGTATTCCACATCTTAATTTTACTACCAGAAAGTAGTGGTCAACCACTTCTGAAATGTTGCCAGGGAGACTGCATGGACTATATATCAGAAACTAGGAATTCCAGCTCACTTTGAAGATCCCTTGGGCAGTATAAGGGATCTCAATGTCTTGCCTGACTTCTGCAACCGTATCTTGAAGTAGATGAAAAAATAAAGTCATAACTGTTTAGGAAAGACAAAGGGGTAGGGGTGGGAAAGGGTGAAAGTATGGAGTCAGGTTTAAGGCCCGGTCCCACTGGCTGATGGACACAAAACGTATGCATAAAGGACACAGCGGACGAGCAAAATTTCGGGGGTGCTCCATCCTTGTCATTCGCTCTCAAAAGTGGAAATAGTGTCATCAAACAGAAAACGGAAAAGAAAGACGTGGTAGTATGTAGGCGCGGGATGTTAAATGGATGTTGCATGAGGAAAGCACTCAGTGGATGAAAGCGGATGGAATTGTGATATGACACTCTGAAGGGGTTCTGGGAGAATTGCGAAGGCGGATGTCATGAGCACGAATGAAGCGGGTATGCATCCAACGTACGCTCTAAAGGAAAGTAAAGGGAGCCGCGTAGGATGTATGATTCGGATGCAGAACCGTGTTCACCTGCCGCATTCCTTTCATATTTCATGCTAACTAAACTATTTGTAGACTCTTCCGTGTACCTATTTGTCCTTCCCCTCTTTTCCGTTTTCAGCTCGAGCGGGAGTTTCGTGTGCAAGGAGCCGCAGAAGGATCAGAGAGGATACAGCAAGCGTTTAAACGGAATGATAATATGGACTTTAGAACGTTAGTTGCTGTGCTATATTAGCGGATTTTACTATCAAAAACAGGTGGAAGTTCATCCGTTCACAAGAGTTTTGTGCACAGCTCAAAACTTTTGCGCGGATGAAATCGCAGTGGCCAGATGCTCGACCGGATAGAGATATAAACACTATGCATATGAAGTCACGAACTGGATGCATACATTTCTCAACAGGATGGCAAGCTTTTTTTAACATTTTACATCCTCTTTGCATCCATAAGTGCAGTGGGACTGGGCCTTTAACCAGTGGATCAACTTGCCTGCAGAAGTTGTGGATGCTTCATCACTGGAGGCTTTTCAGAAGAGATTGGACAGCATTTGTCTGGAATGGTGTAGGCAGGGTCTCCTGCTGGAGTAGAGGGTTGAACTAGAAGACCCATGAGGTCCCTTCCAACTCTGTTATACTGTACCCATAAGAACAGCATCTTTGTCAATTTTATACATCTTTTTTTTTAAATTCCCAAAGAGACAGAGAATTCACAAATAAATTCCCTGCAGAAATCAGAAGGAGTTAGTTTATTTGGTTTGATAAAAATGTAGATTGAACTCTTACCATCTCCGGTCATTTCTCTCTGCCATAGTTTTTGGAGAAACAGAACAGACAATGACATCTCTAAGTCACTGTGCTTTGGGTGCACAAACAAAAACCCTGGTATTTTGCTTTGTAATGTTGAAGGGTTGAAGTAGGAATCCAACATGTTCCCTGTGAATTAAGATGAAGGCACCAACAGGAAGAAGAGGCAGAATTAAAAGCAAAAATCATAGCATCAAACACAACTCAGGATGGTTCCCATCTTTAGCAAATGATATAAAAGGAAAGAGATCGCTTCCAAGGTTATCTACATTTTGAAGTTACATTTCTTTTCTTTGGGAGGACAGAAAGTTCAAAACAGTAGGCTCATCAGCACAAGGTTTATATCATTAAACACCAAAAGATCCTTGATGAAATAAGGACAATCTGACCACAAAACTGAATTGGTTAGGATACAAAGTAAGGGCAGATTCTTCTGGCTTTGTAGCTATTTTTGGATCTCATACATTACTTCATTATAAGTTGGGCACTTCTGCATTGCCCAAAAAGGACAAGAAGACACAGATTAGCATAAAATTTCATATGCTAATAGACATGTCTAAATGCAAATTTAGACATAGTGATTATAATTTAAATAAATGGTATAATCTCCATCACTTTGAGCTGAACTCCCATTGACTACTTGGTCATATCCATGAAGTTTTCTTCACAACAGTGCAGAAATTATTTGTTTGCTATTGCTGTCTTTGGTATTTATTGGTTTGTCAATTTTTTTTGATTCTGCTCGACTCCCAAACAACTTTGGGCAATTTCACAAGATTAAAAAGAAAACATTCTACAGAAAAAGGACATACGACATCATAAAGGATTGCAGTAATAATCTGAGGGAACAATGTAACACGTTTGCTGTTTGGCCTACAGTCCTGGGATTTGTTGATGGTCTACCTCCAACTAAGATGAATTTATTTTATTAACCAAATTTATGTAGTCACCCATCTACAGAACAATTTTTGTGTTACACTGGTTAGTTTCTAAGAGGGGATCACTTTAACCAAATGCTGCCACATGCTGAGACATTGTTTGAGTAGAGAGATTTTGTCACACTTACCCATACAGACAAACTGCCCCAAATGTCTGATGAAATTGTTCTTGAAATGCTAGCTGCAAGATCTCTTTTCTCACTTTTTACAAGTGGGAAACCCTTCAAGTACAAGACTGATTGCAATAGAAGAGAATATTTGTAACTCAATTGAACTGTGGGGTCCTTGTTGCTCTCTGAACTGTTTTTATCTTTTTTGTAGACATTTCATTACCCAACTAGATAACATCATCAGTGCTATAAGAGAGCAGGGTTTGGTTTCTATTTATATACAAGCGGCTTCTCAGTGTTGGTGGGAGTGTTCTTTTCTTCCTGGCATTTCCTTAATTCAGTTTTTGTTTGCTGTTTGAGCATTTGAGTTGGTAGTTCCTTGCTGAGGTATTGTTTATTGTTTGGTTGTTGGTCTAGTATTAATGAATATTAAGAACTAACACCGAGAGGGCAAGCCATTTCTATATGAACAGAAACCAAAACCCACTCTTAAACAGAAACCAAAATCCACCCTTCTAGCACTGATGATGTTACTAGTTAAGTAATGAAACATTTGCAAGAAAGCAACCAAGCTCAGAGAGCAACAAGAACCCCATTCAAGTTTGATTATTTATCTATGTATTTTGTATCTCTCTCTTTCATATACCAAGGAAAACATGGGACCAATCCTTGATTTTTCTTTGAACTAAAATATAGTGACTGGTCTCCCACTAATGTCATTTCTTTGGTTAGGAATCTGAACAGAAGCTAATGTCCCCTCTTCCTATTTTTTTCTAAGTGTGAACCTCACAACTTTTTCTTTATTGGGTTTATAAAGATGAAAAGGAGTTCTGGTACAAGATTTACAGGGAATGAACATCATTTTCAATTTAAGATCAATATATCAATTGAATTACTATATAGGAATGAGACTTTCTGAGCAGCCCCCCCCCCCCCCCCNNCCCCCCCCCCCCCCCCAATGGCTTGGTTGTTACTGGCTGTTCTCAAAATGATCATTTTAACATTCATTAGTCCAAGAAGAAATTGTTCCAATATCTCAGGGGCTGCCACAAAGAAGAGGGAGTCAATTTATTTTCAAAAGCACCTGAGGGCAGGACAAGAAGCAGTAGGTGGAAACTAATCGAGAGAAGCAACCTAGAACTAAGGAGAAATTTCCTGACAGTTAGAAGAATTAACCAGTGGAACAACTTGCCTACAGAAGTTGTGAATGCTCCAACACGACAAGTTTTTAAAAAGATGTTGTATAACCATTTGTCTAAAGTGGTGTAAGGTTTTCTGCCTAGGCAGGGGGTTGGACTCTGTTATTCTATTCTATTCTATTCTATTCTATTCTATTCTATTCTGTTCTGTTCTGTTCTGTTCTATTCTAAATTTTCTGCAGTTGAATGAAAACTTGAATCTTCCTGATGCTGGTCTGAGACTACCTACTCTACACTAGGTTTCTGAAGAATAGGATACAGAATAACAGACTTGGAAGAGACGTTGAAGGTCTTTGAATCCAAAATCTTCCTCAAGCAGAGACCTTACATCAGGGGTGTCAAATTCAAGGCCTAGGGGCTGGATCTGGCCCCAGGTTGCTTAGGTCTGGCCCGCAAGGCTGCCCTAGAAATATTGAGGGACTGGCCCACAGTGCCTCTGTCAGCAAAACAGAGCTAGGGAGGGTTGCATGCAGCTCTCTGAGCTCTGTCTTTGCTGGCAGAAGATTGCAGGAGGCTAATGCAGCCAAAAATAGAGCTTGCAAGGGTCATAGGCAGCACTCCCAGGCTCTGTCTTCACTGGCAAAGGGTTGCATGAGGCTGTCAGAGCAGAAAACAAGCTCGGGAGCCCATTTTCGTGGGCAGAGTGCTCAGACCATGACAGTGCCCCAACTTGATATCAAGCTGGCCATGGCCACCCCGGCCCTCCAGGGTCAAACACCACCCTGCTACAGCCCCCAATTAAGTTGAGTTTAACACTTTTGCTTGTTGTGGTTAGCCGGCAGCAGGTGCAGATGGATGAGGAGAGCGAGAACTCAGATGAGGGGCCAGGACCATTAGGGAGTGGACTGCTGCCTTCAGAGATTGTGGGGGCTGGCAGCAGCAATGAGGAGGTTCCTGAAGAGCCTGTGCCAAATGCACATAGGATTGCTCACAGGAAAGAGCAGCTGCAACAGCACAGGTGACTCTGGAGTAAGTCTGCAAGCTAATGGCTCCACCTACAACAAGATAAAAGGCAGCTGTGAAGCAAATGTTCTTTGCAGGAAGCAAAGATGTTTTGAAACTCAGCCTCATGGACATTACCGTATCTTAAGTTGGTATTTGAAGACTCTTGTGTTGTGAAATATTTCTTATCTGTGATTCTTGACAGTCTTGTACAATTTTGGCAAGGTTTGTGCTTATCAAAGTTAATTAGTTTGCAGCAGCCTTTTAACTGGGAATTTGTAAGACTCATTAAAAGGTTTTTGTTCCCTTTGGTTATTGTTTGTCTTATTGGAAAAGAGTTTGGGTCAGAACATTGCCCAACATCATTTCAAACAAATGGTTGTCCAATCTCTTTTGAAAAACCTCCAGTGATGGAGAGCATCCACAACTTCTGAAGGCAAGCTATTCCAATAAATTAATTGTTCTGTCAATAAATTTCTCCTTATTTCTAGGTTGGTTCCTCTCTTCTCTGTGATAGCCCCTCAAATATTGAAATAAAACACTTTATTATAGAGTGAGAAGTAAAGCAAGATAACCAGGAAATTGATGAATATTTTATGTCCATTGTCAGGACCAACCTAACTTCTGGGTATTAGGAAATTTCAGCAGTAGAGAGCAATATAATACACCCTTCAAAAATCCTAGCTGTGCTGGGACTTCCGGTTTGCAGAGCTTTGGCGGCATGCAGGAATCCGTGATCGTGTCACCCCGTAGAGGTTGGTGAAGACGGGGGAGATTCCAGCAGGGTCAAGGAAAGCCGCATCTTTCCTCCCCAGCTGGCTAAACTCCCTTTTCCCGAGGCAGTAGGGCGGTGGTCAGAAATTGCGCGCGCCTCAAAGAAGGACCCCTTATCCAGAAAAGACATGTGCAGGAGGAAGCAAAAAGTGTGAAGTGAAAGTTTTGGCTGACGGGAATATGAAACAACAATTTAAGGCATCCTGAACTCAAATTTTAAAAAAGGATACATCTCTCCCAAAGAAGATTCAGAAGCATAGCGATATGAAAATGAAAAGGGAAAAAAAAATTCACTCTCCTTCCTCTTACGTTGACAGCGAACAGAGATGAATGAGAAATCAGAAAAATCTGCTTTGTGCATCAATAGGTATTTAAGCTGGAAAACTTAATGGCCAAGGGGATAATAAGATTTCTGAATACTAAAAGGAAAAAAAAGAGAATGAATTTTTTTTTTTTTTTGCTGTAGAGTGGGAAGCGGAGAAGGAGAGAATAAGAACAGGATTTGGTAAGGAGGAGATAGCCTGAATCTAAAGACATCTAAGTTAAATTTTAACAGAGAACTTCCAAAAGATAGCATTTTAACTGGAACTTTGTAACTAAATCTAACCCCAGGAAGAGAAAGTGAAAAGGAAGGAAAGGTGTCAAAGAAAGAGCTTGTGTGTATTTGGATGCTTGCTGACTTTGGGACTTTTGGAACTATATTGAAGGATTAAAAACACTTGGGTGGTTGAGTTTTAAAAAAAAAAAAAACTTACAATGGCCAATCACTTGTGGATGAACTGAAATAGAAATTTAAAAAACTTAAAGAAGAGGAACAAGAAGCGGAAGGGCTTCTCTTGGTTCTCGGAGTTTTTTTCCAATTTAAATGGTGATCCTTCCCTACGAGAAATTAACAAAAAAAGACTATGCAACAAGAAGGATTGGCGACAAAGAAGGAAGCCATTTTAAATGAAACCAAGTAACTCTACTTGGGAAGAAAGGGGAAAGAGGAGAAAGAGAATGGAGAATTTGAGACCTAAAAAACAAACACAAAAAGGGAAAAATAAGGTGAAAAGTGGATATAATGTGAGCAAAGCAACGAACAAACGGGAAATACAGAAAAAGGGAAATGCGAGGTGGAGAGACAGGCGCGGTAAAAAGGCAGGAGAGGAAGAAGCCAAAGGAGAGGGTAAGGAAGAGAAGCTACAAGGGGTGTGAAGCAAGATGTAAAGAAACCAGGGATTTATTTAGAGTAATGGGTTAAAAATTTAATGAAAGAGTGATTCTCGCAACTTTAGCATATGGCATTGTGTTGGTTATATTTGTATTTAGAAAAATGTATAGAATATTGGAAACAACGTATTGAATTTAAGTGAAAAATTTGTGAATAAAATAAATGCGAATGAATTAAAATGAGAGAACTAATTTAGAAGCAATGGGAACATTTTAATGACGTAATGTTTTTTAAAATGCAAGTGAAGCTAGGGGAGGAAGTAATTATGGAAAATTATAAGCGTTCCCATTGACGTATGATACCTACTTGAAAAAAGCTAAATGTTGTCTTAAAAAAAAGTTTAAAATTGAACATTGAATCTTTAACATTAATGAAGAGAATTGAATATGGTATAGATCAGTGTTTTAATCTATGTTATATATTTATTTTTCCTTTTTCCTTTTTCTTTAAAATGTAGCGTTGTAACTTTAATGTACTACGCAGAATCTAAATGGAAGTTATGTTCTATATAAAGATGTTATAATTTTAGGGAAAGATATAAAAGGCGTCATACTCCCAATCAGTGACCACAGTGGAGATTTTGTTTTAAATGGAGAAAAGATACATAGATAGTTGAAATAAGAACAAAAAACAAAGGAATATAAATATAATGTCTGGATTTGAGAATTGAACCACCAAATAAAAATTAAGAAAGGTTAAAAAGAGGGGAGAAGCCTATATTAGGCAAAATGCCTAGCAATGCGTAATGAGAGTGAGTGAGAGTGGTATATACAAATGAGCATGATTTGAATTGGTGTCGTTGTACAAAGAGATGTAACCCAGGATCAGGCTGCTTTCAGAAAAGAGGTTTTATGTTTTCATGTTCTGTGTTGTATTTGTTTATGTTTGTTTGTAAAAATCAATAAAATTTTCTTCAAAAAAAAAAAATCCTAGCTGTGCTCTGAATAATATCTGCTGATGGAAAACTGTTGAGTTAGGGAGAAGACTAAAGAGGCTATTTCCCACCAAACTCTTAGTAAGATCCAATTGGGACAAAAATCAATCATATAGAATTAGATTTCTTGTCAAGCTGCGATTAAATCTGCAAGTTTCCATTGGAGGGAGCAAAATGAAACTTGAGACGATTGTCCCAGTGTTCCATTCATTTGAATTCTCAATTGTTTCCCACTTATTTCAATATCTCACAATGTGAATATTTGATTAATTGAAGCATCCAGAGGCAAAAAGGTAATCAAGCAAAACATTTTCAAATATACATGACAGGACATAAATGAGGCAAAAATGACCCTTTTGATGAAGATATTAAATTAGATTTATAGCTTGCTTTATTGAAAAGCAGAGAATATGCTGTTTTAATGTTATCATTGTTTCACATGTACCAGTGTGTCAGACACCTTCAGCAACTGAATATGCCAACTTCATTGAGTAGACCACAATTGTTTTTGCAGACTCAACTACCCAATCCTCCTATTATCTGTTCCCATAGAATACTATCACACAGTGTTAACAAGCTGTTTGAGGGTATTATCTACCCATCCCATTAAATCAGATAGATGGTTATGCTACAGGTCCCTTCCTTAAAATATTCCCTAAAATATTGTCATCTAGTGGGACATAGGAAGCATGGCTTTCCCTGCCTTATAGTTTACCCTGATCACCCAAGCAGGCCATGTCCCTTTCAGCTTCTGAAGATTGAAGTCCATTTATCTGGAAATGTTGGCATACCCTGAAATATTGGCACTGATATTTTTGCACAGACTTATGTTCTGTGGTTTGATTGAATTCTACTGTACAGCGCAATATTAATGTAATATCGGGGATTTTCAATTCAGCATATAGAATGTGAAGGATGTGTGTTTGTGTTTATTTTCATAGCCATAATGTACACTGAAGATGGTATTTAATTTCATTGTAAGAGGTGCAATTACAATAAAGGAAACTCGTTGGATTTTTATTGCAGCTCTGCAATTCTGCTCTTCTGCAAACAGGGGAGTGTAACTTAGTAGTAGAGTATGATATTTTTATGCAGAAGGCACCAGGTGTAATCCTTTGCAGTCAAAAGGCTGATGGGAAAGTTCACACTCTATTGAAGAACCTAGAGAACTGCTGCCAGTACTGGACAACTAGATGAGTCAAAGTTGAGTTAGACGACCAAAATTAATCTTTCACTTTAACTGTGCCTGGCCAAATGCATTGAAGTTGAGAAATCAAAGGGCTACAAACATACCAATTTGCATAAAATGTGTTTTTTCTGTTTCCATTTTTGGTAAAGCCCCTGTCATACTGCACCAATGGATGGAAAGAGGATGTAAAATGGAGAAAAACACTTGCCATCCGTTGGTTAATGCGATGCCCTTCCTGTTACTCACTGCCTCCGTTTGCTTCCTCTCTCTCCTCCAGCATCTCGCTATTGACATTTCATCCGCTCAAAGTTTGAGCTGCTCAAAAACTTTTGAGCGGAAGAATGTATTCCAATGCATCCATTCTGCATCCTCTAGCATACGGGGGGGGAGACATCCCGTTCTGCATTCCATATGCAATCTGCTATATCCGCCTAAGGCAATCCGTGCGACATCCGCCGCAACTCAAATCCGTTCCAGCAGTATAACGGACGCAGGGAGGAAGCGGAACGGACGCGCAGCGTTTAGTAGCACGGACGGAGAAGGGATGAAAGCGGATGCAGCTACACATCCGCGTCATCCGGTACGCATCCGCTCTGCATCCACTCTGCATCCTCACGCATCCACTACGCATCCGCTTGCATCCGCTCTGCATCCGCTTCATCCGCTTCCATCCACTAGGCTTCCCTCTGCATCCGCTTTCCATCCGCTCTGCGTCCTCCCCCGTCCGTTCCTTTCCGTGTTATCCACTCTGCTTATGCAAATTTTTGCCCCTTTTGAGAGTGGATAACAACCGGATGGAACATTTTTCTCGTCCGCTGTGTCCTTTTTACAAACGTTTTGCATCCATTGGGCACTGTGACAGGGCCTTAAAGTATATCACTAAATTTTATTTTATTTTTTTGTAATTCAAGTATTCTAATTCAAAAGTAATACAACCTTACCAACTGCAGCATCCTTTCCTTCAGAATGAGAGTTTTTTTTTTACTTCACTACATCTTACTGGTTTCATAAAATTCATATTGCTTTGGAGATGTCAGTAATAATGAAGAATCGGGCTTTATAATAAATCCTTGTTGTACAGTTTTCTTTTTTCTTTTGCTTTAGGATAAAAAAAAAGGAGAAAGGTTCAGGATCTTTTCATGGTTAAAGAAAAATGTGGTAGAAAATTTTAAATGTTGGTTTTTTTTTTCAGTATTGCAGTAAGTTTGGTTGTTGTTGTTCTGTTATTATTCCAATTATGTGTGTGTCACTTCTTAGGAGCAAAAAGTTGTTTAAATTAGACATTGATTGTCACCTATGAATCTAACCAGGAGTGGGATTCAAAAATCCCAACAACCAATTCTCTGCTGGGTTGCTGGGTGGGCATGGCCATGGTGGGTGTGGCCTACTGGAACTTCTGCGAGAGCTGTTTTTCATCTTCCCCAGAGTCCGGAGGCTTCCCTTGGGGCTCTGAGAGGGCAAAAACAGCCTCCCCTGGGCTCCAGAGGGCCTCTGGAATCCAGAATCAGGCCCATATCCAAACTTCCAGAACTTCCAGGAGGACCATTTTTACTCTCCCAGTGCCTCCACGCAGACCCAACTTACCTGTATCCAAAATGGGCTGCCTGGAGATTCCTAGGAGGGGAGGGGCAGGATGGGTGGGGCCAGCCATTCAGTTTAACTATCGGTTTGGCAAACCAGATATAAATTTAACATCCAGTTCACACAAACTGGCCCGAACCAGCTGAATTCCACCCCTGAATCTAGCACCAAGTCTTGTTTTGTTTTTACTTTATTTTTATTTGTGTTTTAAATTGTAATCCTAGTCTGTAGCTAACAAAAATAGTCTATTTGTCTCTCTCTCACACACACAGACACACACACACACCTTAGAAATTATTACAAATAAATAATATTTCCTCTTTTTTAAAAAAAATCTGTATACAGTGCTTCTCCTAATTCAAGTGGTGAGATTTCATAACTGTGTAGGTTTGAGTATGATCACCCAATAGAAAATGAATACAGGTAGAGATTGGTACTATGCAATAGCTTTCTTGCCTCAAGTTAGCTTTAGTCTGAAGTGATCCATGTTTGCCGAAAACTTTTGTTAGCATCCACCTCTCTTCCTCCCTCCTCATTCCCTGCCCCCCCTCTCTTTTGGTGTACACCAAATATTTCACTGCCTTTTGTGCCTCTAAAGCTTAGATGCTAGTTTTAGAACAGTTTCATTCCAATTTAGATTCCTATCCCTGAGTCACTTGAGTTGACATTTGTTGTACATTTTCAGGCTCTGCAATATGCTTCTTATAATCCACCTGCCAAAACTGCAAACAGGGTTTCAAATATGATCTCGTTAGTGATTTAAAAAAAAAACATGCAAAAGGTCTCCTAAACTTTGCAAGTGTTAAAGCTACTGTTCTTGTCAAAATGCCACAAGAAGACAAGAGACCTTCTTACAAAGTGGCTGAGTGTGAGTAACAACCTTTTATGGCATTTCTTGACTTGTTTTGATTGTGATCTCAGATTTCCCCCTCCCCCCCCAAAGAAGAAGAAGAAGAAGAGGAAGAGGAAGAAGAAGAAGAAGAAGAAGAAGAAGAAGAAGAAGAAGAAGAAGAAGAAGAAGAAGAAGAAGAAGAAGAAGAACAACAACAACAACAACAACAACAACATAAAATCTGAAGATCTGAAGATCTGGGTATATTTTGAAGCCCCCAGCCAAATAGTCCATCCAGCATGCATGTAGGCAAGATGTTTTTTTAACCTCATCTAAGTAAGCTTTAAAATCAGGACATTTTCTTAGGTGCACAGAAGTTGTTTTCCCTAGCTTATAAAACAGAGCAACTCAGTTTAACAAAGTGTCTGTCTAGATATGTATTGTCCAGATTGACAGGTAGAAGCTGCCAAAATTTCAGCAGGAGTCCTTCTCATCCCTGCCCACCAGGAGCTGTGGGCAGTTGTAATTTGGGCCATCTGCAGACAGAATACAAGCTTCTGTCATATAAGCTGGATGATCCCTTTCATTCTGCTTCTATGTTGTTGAAACTAAAGCTGAAATACTATTTTCAAGGATTAAAAAGTTGGAAGATCTAGAAAGTATAAATGACAGATGTTTGTAGAGATTCTCAGTCATGCAAGTTATGGCTGTCCCAAAGGTGCTTTTTCAGGAGACAAGTGGACTTTCTTGTTTTTTTTTCTTTTGAAGATGTTTCGCTTCTCATCAAAGAAGTTTCTTCAGCTCTGGCTGGATAGTGTGGAATGGAAAGATTTATATTCCTTGCAGACAGTTGGTCATTTGCATCCTTTTAGAGGGTTGTTGAAGCACTTGGAGGTTTTTCTGTGTCCTCAGGGTCACCTGAGTGTTGCTAATGATTCCTGTAGTCTGCAATTTTTTTTCTGGAAATCCGTTCATACTCCCACACCATTCAAAGAATGTTCATCCTAAATTGCATGGCTAAAAGTCTATAAATAGCAGGAAACTTCCAAACAATCCAAAAAATAAGAAAATACATTTCTTAGAATAGAATTCTTATAGAATGGAATGGAATGGAATGGAATGGAATAGAATAGAATAGAATAGAATAGAACAGAACAGAACAGAAGAGAACAGAACAGAACAGAACAAAATACTTTATTGGCCAAGTGTGATTGGACACACAAGGAATTTGTTTTGGTGCAAATGCTCTCGGTGTGCATAGAAGAAAAGATACATTCATCAAGTGTCAAGAATCATAAGGTACAACACTTAATGATAGTCATAGGGTACAATAAGCAATCAAATCATACTAGGAAACAGTCACTAAAATATTAGGATACAAGCAACAAGGTTACATTATTGGACAAGTGTGGTTGGACACACAAGGAATTTGTCTTTGGTGCATTAAATGTCTTCAAATGTATGCTCCTGTTTCTACTAATTGCCATTTCAATGGGTGTTAGAATATTGATTTCTCTTTGTATTATGGCCATGGTTTCTTGCTGCCTGTTCCAACCAGCCCTATGAAGTAACCTAAGAAGACTAAGATACAAATGTCATGTAGGCCTATAGCTACTTTAGTGGAACATCTAGTGACAGAATCTTACAAGTCTGAGTGAGCTTCCCCCTCCCTCGCTTAATTTTCACATGAATCAGGGAGGAGCTTGCCTGGATATTTTTTTTTTTTTCAAATTAATTGGTTAAAAAGGACTCAAGCTCTGCTTGTCTGACTGTTGCCTTGATAGTGACTGATCTTCTCCTTCCAAACCAGTCCCTGTGTCCTCTATAGTTCCTTCCAACTGCCTTCTCTGGAATGTAGTAAGATAGTCCTCAACTAACAACAGTTCATTTAGTAACTGTTCAAAGTTACAATGGCACCAAAAAAAGTGGCTTATGACCGTTTTTCACACTTAGGACTGTTGCAGCATTCCCATGATCAAAATTCAGATCTTTGGCAAACTCATATTTATGACAGTGGCAGCTTCCTAGGGTCATGGGATCCCCTTTTGTGACCTTCTGACAAGTATGTCAATGGGGAAGGCAGGTTCACTTAACAAACACATTACTAACTTAACAGCTACTATGATTCACCTAACAACTGTAGCAAGAAAAGGTGTAAAATGGGGCAAAATTCACTCAACAAACGTCTTGTTTAGCAACAGAAGTGTTGGGCTCAACTGTGGCCATAAGTCACATATATGTGACTTATGTGTAAGTTATATTGGACTTATGTCTCCAAAGTTGTGGGACAACCTATTGACTGTAATCCCCTTCAACTCACAACACTGGTTCCCCTTGCCAGGATTAATAGTAATTGAGATTTAGCAACATCAAGAGGGCTACCCTTTGTTCCCTTCTGATTAGTTGATACCTCACCATTCTTAATATTAGATACTCCTGTTATAGTCCAGAACATATTTTGTTTTGTAAAGTGATAACTAATAGTAAATATCTTAGACCAAGGATAAAGAATGCAAGATTATGCAGTGAGCAATATCCTCACCTTCCATCTTGACTGACTGCTGAAAATAGCAGTTGCATTTAAGACTTATATGCTGCTTCACAGTGCTTTACGGCCCTCTCTAAGCACTTTACAGAGTCAGCATAGGGCCACAAACAATCTGGGCCTTCATTTTACTGATTTCAGAAGGATGGAAGGCTGAGTCAACCTTGAGCCTGGTGAGATTTGAACTGTGAAACTGCTGGCAGCTGGCAGTCAGCAGAAGTAGCCTGCAGTACTGCAGTCTAACCACTGTGCCACTGTGGCTCCTCTGTGGAACATCTGGAAGGAGGATTTTGCTTTAGATCAGAAGTTTTCAAACCTGACAGCTTTAAGACTTGTGGACTTCAACTCCCAGAATTCCTCCTCCAGTCATTTTAGCTCAGGAATTCTGGGAGCTGAAGTACACAAGTCTTAAACTTGCCAAGTTTGAAGACCCTTGCTTTAGACCAAGAGAGGACAATGTAATATTTTCAATGTCTATCATGACTAGCCAGCACGGATAATAATGGGAGATGATCATAAAGGATGGTCCAAAAGCTTCTCATTAAAGGCCCTGTCACACTGGCCAACGGATGCAAAACGTT
>BHFT01029596.1:0-28381 GCA_004320025.1 Laticauda laticaudata
GAGAAACAACGTCCTCGAGAAAAACGCAGCTGCGGAACAAGGCGTCTCTCCTCTTTGCCTCTTCATTCCAAATCTTGGTTAAATTCCCAGGTCTAATTGAACGCATGGCCTCCTTTCCAAAACCTTCAAAATTTTGTTTTCCCCCTAGTTTAATTAGACACCCAACTGGCCTTGTAAAGAAATGTCCATTTCTCTGAATTTTAGACCAGAACACCTGGTGGTCCCCCAAACAGGATGCAGGATTACCCCTAACTCCACCCAGGAGATTTCTTCTCCTTTCTCCTCCTCCTCTTTGCTTTCCCTTTCTTCTCCTCCTTTCTCCTCCTTTCTCAAACCACATTCATTGTTCTCCCAAAATTAAAATAACCACTAGAAAAAAAAGACAGGAGGGCTGGAGATCCCGGGGGCTTAACAGTCAAGCATTCTTGGCATAACTCTGTTCTTGGGTTGACCACGTTCAGAAGTTTGATGTTGGCCACAACAACTGGCGGTGCCTTTTTTGTTTTTCCCCAAGGAGTGAACCAACAGGCTGGTCCATTTGCCCTTCTCCAAATTCTTTGAGGGCTTCACCTCGGTTGTATTGAACTGCAGCCAAGCTGGCTTTCACAACTTCTGACATGTTCTCCAGATGTTCCTTCATCTCTCATCCCCGGCCACGGATCAAACTGGAGCAAATTGGGCCTGGCTAGTCTAGGGAAGAGAAGGACCAGGGGAGACAGGAGAACAGTCTTCCAATACTTGAGGGGCTGCCCCAGAGAGGAGGAGGGGGGGGGCAAGCTATTCTCCAAGCACCCAAAGGTCAGACAAGGAATAAAGGATGGAAACTGAACCAGGAGAGTTTCAACCTGGAAATAAGGAGGAATTTTTTTCTGACAGTGAGAACAATCAACCCATGGAACAGAAGTTGCCTTGGAAAGTTCTGGGAGCTTCATCCCTGGAGGCTTTCAAGAAGAGATTGGATTGCCCTCTGTCAGAAATGGGGTAGGGTCTCCTGCTTGGGAGCGGGGTTGGACTAGATGACCTAGAAGGTCCCTTCCAACTCTGTTATTCTATTCTATTCTATTCTATTCTATTTTCTATTCTATTCTATTCTGTAAGCAGACAACACACTGTTTATATGGGGGGGGGGGNNNGGGGGGGGGGGTTTAAAATAAAAGGAAGGGCAGGCTCCACAGATATTTGCAAATGATAACAGACACCCCAAAATTTACTCTTGTTCAGAAATGTGCGATGCGGTTGGGGAAGCTACAATTTTCCTCTTCTGCTGCTTGCAATTTAGTGGATTTTTAATTGGGAAGGTAGGCACAGTTTGGAGATCTTGCTACATTGGCAAAGAAAAAGCACACATCCCATTTTGTTTTTCTCTCGCGAAAACCAGGTGTTTCTTGAATGGGAAAAAGACAAAAAAGGGAAAAAACAAAACAAAACTCAAGACTTAAATCTGTTTCTTATTATTTTTCTTCCCCTTTTGTTTCTCCTCCTCCTCCTCCTCCTCCTCCTCCTCTTCCTCCTCCTCCTCTTCTTGTTTTCTCTGGCCTGGAGTTAGGAGCCGGAGAGCAGAGCTGTGTTTATTATTATGAGGTCTTTAAAGGAAAGAACAGAAAGATTAAAAAGAAAAAAAAGAAAGAAGGGGAAAAAAAGGAGGATTTATTGGGCTGGCAAGAAATGGGAACTGGCCCAGCATGAATTTTTGGCATCCTTCGCAGAGGTGTTTGTGTGGTTTTTTAATCATTGTGTTTGAAAGGAGAAACCCGATTATTTCGGTGAGGAAGAACGCCGTATCTAATCTGTCTCTCTTGCATCATTAAAGTTGCCAAAGAAGACATTCCAACACGTGGCAGCCCTCATTTTGAAAATCTGTCCACCACGCAGTCCTTGTCTTACGACTGCAATCATGGCGGAGGAGTTCACAGGTTTAATTATGAACTTCAATTGCAACGGGAGTTGCCAGCGTGAAGCACGGTGGTGGTCCTTTTTTTTGCCATGGTTGCATGGAAGCGAATTGCAGGCCGTTAAGCAAATCTGGCTTCCTTTGTGGACTTGGCTGGTCGGTAGCCAGCTGTGATGACCCAGGGTGGGACACAAAAGCAACACAGCCACAAAAACAGGTGAGGTCCCTTTAATACCTTCACCTTGACTTCAAAGGTCCAAATATCCTTGACTGGAGACAAAAAACTTCCCCACAAGCAGTTACGAAAAGGAGGAAATGCCGTTTAAACTAAAAATGCCTATAAATTATAAAGAGTAAAAACAACACAAACCACACTGAAGCAATTCAGGGAATCAGGCAGGATAAAGGCTTGAAGACGTCCACAGATATTGGAATACACACACTGGGAAGGATGCCAAACTCAGAGAGGAACGACAGACTAGGGATATTTCCATGCTTTGTTTCCAGCACTGGCCCATACGCATATTCGTCCTCTTATTCAGTTGTCACAGCTGCAGCCCATGAAGAAGATCAGGGCCCTCTCCTCCTGAGTAGACCACATTTCTCCCCTATCCGTTCCTCCCTAGAATGGAAGGAAGGAATAACAGAGTTGGAAGGGACCTTGCAGGTCTTCTAGTCCAACCCCTTGCTCAGGCAGGAGACCATAGATCATTCTGGACAAACGGCTGTCCAATCTCTTATTAGAAATCTCCAGTGTTGGAGCAGCTACAACTTCTTGTAGCAAGCAGTTCCCTTGGTTAATTGTCCTCACTGTTAGGTAGTTTCTCCTTAATTCCAGGTTGCTTCTCTCCTTGATGAGTTTCCACCCGTTGCTTCTTGACCTGCCTTCAGATGCTTTAGGGAATAGCTTGACTGCCTCTTCTTTGGGGCAGCCCCTCAGATATCAAAAGACTGCAGTCATGTCACCCATCGTCCTTCTTTTCATTAAAGTAGAAGCACCCAATTTCTGCAACTGTCCATCATATGTTTTAGCCTCCAGTCCCCTATTCCTCTTGGTTGCTCTTCTCTGTACTTTTTCCACAGTCTCAATATCTTTTTTACATTGTGGGTGCAAATATTCCTAATGTGGCCTTACAGGATCTTATATCTAGGGTTCCTGAGGGACAGGGAGACATCCCGTCTTCATAGAAGATGTCAGGCACTGTTGAGAGCCAGAAGGATGCACAAGGCCGTTGGTGGTGCAACCAGTTTGCATGGCCTTGGGGCAATGAAGGAGGATTTCTTTGCGCCTCCCTGCATTGTGTAAGGGGGGGGGGGGGGGAACCCCAATGNGGGGGGGGGGGGGGGGAGAACCTCAATGTTCTTCACCTTTCATTGTGCAATGCAATTGTCTTCTCCCTGCCCTGGGGGGCTTATAATATCCTGGGGAGCGTCCAGACAAGATGCTTTTCATCGTGATTCATCCATGGATTGGTTTTTCCAGGATCTCTCAGGTGTCAGCCTTGGGAAAATGTTTTTAAACTTTCTCATGTTCTCCATTTTCAAGTCCTATATTACCTAACATCCATGACCGGGTATTGTGTCCTCCCAATCCTTCTTCCATCTAGGACAGAGGTCCCCAAACTCGGCAACTTTAAGACTGGTGGACTTCAACTCCCAGAATGGCTGGCTGAGGAATTCTGGGAGTTGAAGTCCACCAGTCTTAAAATTGCCAAGTTTGAGGGCCTCTAATCTAGGAATTCCTTCCCTATACAGATCACCATGATGTGCTCCATCCCTGGAGGTTTTGAAGAAAACATTGGACAGCCATTCCTCCAGAATGGTGAGGGTCTCCTGCTTGAGCAGGGGGCTGGACTAGAAGACCTCCAAGTTCCCTCCCCACTCTGTTATTCTGTATATCCGGAGTTTTGGTTCTTCTGGAGATCTTGGATGCTTGGACGATCTAAAGGAGTCCCTTCTTTGGAGCAGGCCAAAAACACCTCATCACCCCTAAAAATACCCCCTAACAGTGTTTTTTAACCATGACAACTTGAAGATGGGTGGACTTCAACTCCCAGAATTCCCCCAGGTAGCATGGCGGCTGAGGGATTCTGGGAGTTGAAGTCCACAGATGGTAGTTAAGGAATTCTGGGAGTTGAAATCCATACATGGTGGCTGAGGAACTCTGGGAACTGAAGTCTACACATGGTGACTGGAAATTCTGGGAGTTGAAGTCCATAGATGGTGGCTGAGGGATTCTGGGAACTGAAGCCCACACACCGTCGAGCTGCCAAAATTTAGAAACATTGACCAAAATGTTTTGTTTTCTAGGAGGAATGGAGAAGGCCTGAGGATCTTCTGGGACAAATACCAAGAATCAACCTTCCTCTCCCGCTGGAACCCATGGTCCACCGATATGTCCTACACCACCTTCACGGAACACCCGGTCAAAAATGGCTGCCTGAGACTTAGCCCCATCTGTCAGGTAGGTCAGTGAGGGACCATCCCAACAAAATGATGTGTGTGTGAAAGAGAGCAGTGATGGGATTCAAATAATTTAACAGCCGGTTCTCTGTCCTCATGAATTCTTCCAACAACCAGTTCACCAAACAGCTCAGAAAGTTAACAGCTGGTTCTCTGGAACTGGTGTGAACCAGCTGAATCACACCACTGGGGGTGAGGCTACAAGGAGGAAGGTGAGTTTTATATGCTGAATTCTCCCAGAGTGGGTTACATTCATACAAGATGCTGAAACTGATCGTTAAACCAACCAATGGGATTAAACCATTTTCCTTAGTTTTGCAAAATAGATGGAAGGCTGGAGATTTAGGCTGGCATGTCCCCTTAAGGCAAGAGTCCCCAAACTTGGCAACTTTAAGCATAGCTGGCTGAGAAAATTCTGGGAGTTGAAGTCCACAAGTCTTAAAGTTGCCAAGTTTGGGGACCCCTGCCTTAAGGCCATGGAAAACCCTACCATGGCTAATATACTCCAAACTTAGCCTATTGCAAGGATACAACTGCTAGGTCTGTGCTTGGCCTGGTTAAGGCTGATGTGGGACCTCTTAACCATAAACTAGACAAGCCTGGTTAGCTAGTATGGATGGATTCACGCATCCTGCTTAATCTAGACCCATAAAGACCTATATCCTTTTTATCTATCTATCTATCTGTCTGTCTGTCTGTCTGTCTATCTATCTATCTATCTATCTATCTATCTATCTATCTATCTATCTATCTATCTATCTATCTATCTAATATATCTATCTATCTATCTACCTATCTACCTATCTATCTATATCTACACCTACATCTACACCTGATAATTCTTGATGAATGTATCTTTTCTTTGATGTACACTGAGAGCATTTGCACCAAGACAAATTCCATGTGTGTCCAATCACACTTGGCCAGTAAAGAATTCTAATTCTATTCTATTCTATTCTATTCCCTTTTCCATTTTTATTCTCTATTCTATTCTTTATTCCAATATCCTATTTGATTTGTTTCCTGGTATGATTTGATTGCACATTGTACCTTATGACTATTATTATTAAGTGTTGCACCTGCAGATTCTTGACTCTTGACAAATGTCTCTTTTCTTTTATGGACACTGAGAGCATTTGCACCAAAGACAAATTCCTTGTGTGTCTAATCACACTTGGCCAATAAAGAATTCTATTCTATTTTACTCTATTCTATTCTATTTTATTCTATTCTATTCCTATCTACCTACCTTCCTATCTACATCTACACCTACATCTATCTATCTATCTATCTATCTATCTATCTATCTATCTATCTATCTATCTATCTATCTATCTATCTATCTACTTGATATACTGTACATCCCATATTGTGGGTGAACAGAGTTGGTTCTGGGCAGAGGTGGTTATTCAGCAGGTTCTGACCAGTTCTGGAGAACCGGTAGCAGAAATTTTGAGTAGTCAGAGAACCAGCAAATCCCACTTCTGACTGGAGATTTTTCAGTTTCCTTCTCTTGCCATGCCCACCAAGCCACGCCCACAGAACCGGTAGTAAAAGAATTTGAATAACCATCCCTGGTTCTGGGTAACATTCATATTAATCCAATTCACAATTAACAATATTTGTAATCTCTATCACGTTTATCAAATTTAAGTAATCCTCATTATACTGTTCAAATACACATAAACAAAAAATGCCAAACTCCACATCTTGGCCTCTATCTTTGTCTCTATCTTTCTTGGTCAATCTCAAAGTTTCTTTATTACAGATGAACAAATTTGACTAGTTATCATTCATATTGATCCAGTACATGCTAACCTATGTCCTGAATTCACCCCATCACTAAACCACAAATTAACCCGCCAAGCTGAAATCAGGCAGTAGAAATTAATCCAGATTAGGCAATACTTTCCTCATTTAGCAAGCTGTACCAATGCCTTTACGTGACCTAGTTAAGAGAGTTGTGAGAAGAGAAACAGATATTTTGCAGGAACGTTATACAATCAACAAGTTTTCAGCTTGGAACCTCTGCATTTATGGTGCACAGAACACTTTAAAAGACAAGGACTGGGCAGATCCTTCCATCTTCCATTTTAAGAAGAAACTGGGTAGCCACTTGTCTGAAAGAGTATAGGGTCACCTGATTGAGCAGGGGGCTGGACTAGAAGACCTCCAGGGTCCCTTCCAGCTCTATTCTGATTAAAGCAGCCAAGGTTGGAAACCCCTGTGCTAGAAGTTGCCTGTGTCTGCAGTTTCTTCCTGGAACTTTGTACTTACAGGCGCATCTTTTTTTTTGGAAACTCCTTGTGCAAGAACTTATATTTCCCCCCCAAAAAAAATCTCTTCCCTCCCCCTCTCACCTGATACCCCCTTTAATAGAGAGAGAGAGAGAGAGAAAAGTCCCCAGGGTTTCCTCTAGCCGAAGGACTTTGAAATCAACAAACCATTTCTTGNATAGAGAGAGAGAGAGAGAGAGAAAAGTCCCCAGGGTTTCCTCTAGCCGAAGGACTTTGAAATCAACAAACCATTTCTTGCTTGCTGATTTTCCGTTCTATAATGGGAAAACTAAAAACTACTAATTCTCTCCAAAGCTATATTGCGGATGGGAAAATAGGCTGGGCAGGAGATGTGTTGTTTGTATCCTAAAACAAGAGAGAGAGAGAGTGAGAGAGAGAGAGAGAGGGAGGGAGGGAGGGAAAGAGAGAGAGAGAGAGAGGAATGGGCTGTTACCGGTTCTCCCCAGTTTGGGCAAACCGGTCGCTAATTTTATCATTGTTTTTTGTTTTTTAGCAAAATTTTATTTCAGTTTTCCACATATTAAAAAACATCTTTTTTGAGTGAACGGCCTGCTTCCAGGTTATCACATTTCCATACAAACATGACTTTAATTTCATTCTCATCTTTCAGGTTTAATTTCATATCCTACCATTACTTCACATAGTTTCTATTATTTTTATCAGATACTTTCCTCCAGCTAATTTTATATATTTTTTCCAATTCATAATTAGCCTATTTCCTTAAACTTTAAATAACTCTTGTGTCCTTATATTCATTATACTTTATGCTTTTATCTCTCAAGTTTGCAATTTCATCGTGTATTCTTATTTCAGGATTCTGAAAATTCCATCACAATTCAAACTTTCCAAAAAAAGTTTCCGCCACAATTGCCAATTAGAGTGTGCCACCCCTGCAGCTTACATACCATTTAATTAATCCCCCTTTATATCCCACTAATCATTCCACTTTTAATTATCATTTTAAAAAATCAATAATAATAATCTTCTAACAACTATATTGTATAATATACCTTTTAGGCCAGATTTTATAAGTGTTTATGACCGGTTCGGCGAACCTGCAAATCCTACTCCCGGTTGGCCCCGCCCACCCTGCCCCTCCCCTCCCAGGAGTCCCCACCTGGCCTGTTTTGGATGCCAGGTAAATGCGTGGAGGCTTTGGGAGAGCAAAAGATGCCCTCCCGGAGGCTCAAAGACAGCTTCCGGAGCCAGCCCGGCAAGGGTGAAAATTGCCACCACCCCGCCATGGCGCAGAAGGCTGGCTAGGCCACGCCCACCATGGCCACGCCCACCCACAACTAGGCAGAGAACCGGTTGCTGAAATTTTTGAAGTCATACATAGCGGTAATCTTTCTTCACCTAATTTCCACCTCTTCTCTCCAACCGCTCGTAAAATCTATTCCACGTTAAGTGATATTCTGCATCTCCTTTGTCCTTTATTTTTTTTTAATGTCAATCTATCCATCTTTGCACCGTCTGATAATATTTTCTGAATGATGTCCGATGATGCAGCTCCCCATTTTCAATTTTCCTTTCGATATGAAATTCTTTCAAGGTTAAACTCACTTAATCCTGTCAGCGCCACACTGCCTATGTCTACAATTGTGAATTTGGTTGTATGTATGCTGTGTCCATATGTACAATGACAATAAAGAATTCAATTCTGTGAAGTACAGGCAGTCCTTGACTTCTGACTGGAATGGAGCCCAAAATGTCTGTCGCTAAGCAAGACGGTTGTTAAGTGGGTGTTTGACCATTTTTACGACCTTGCCACAGTTGTTAAGTGGATCATGGCAGTTGCTTGTGGAGGGTGGGTGTCTCCTGCAAGGGGCTGGACTAGAGGATCTCTGAGGTCCCTTCTAGACTTAGGATGTTATATTCTTTGAAGCTTGAAGGCCTTTGGAAAAAGCAGCAATTTTACCCATTTATTCTTCCAACTCAAAGCTGCCCAAGGAAGAAAGAAAAACTTCATTAAAAGAAAAACGCCTCCGATTGTTATGGTCTGAGCGTTTTAATTTTCACTTAATGATCCTGGGTTGGTTTGCTTTTTAATGGTTTTGTCATTTGAGCCGTAGTGTTGTTTTATTTCAGGAAACCGCAGAGAATAAATGGGATCTCAATGGTTTAGAAGCCGAATAAATAAATAAATGAGTCAATAAATAAAAGAGAAAGCTGAGCTGAGCAGAAAAAGAAAGAAAGAAAAGAGCTGGAGAGAATCAGCCCAAAACAAACAAAAAACATAGAAAGTAACAGCCAAAAGCTTTTACAGAATAGAATGGAATAGAATAACAGAATCAGAAGGGACCTTGGAGGTCATCTAGTCCAACCCCCCACCCAAGCAAGAGACCCTACACCATTTCTGACAGATGGCAGTCCGGTCTCTTCTTGAAAACTTCCAGGGATGAAACTCCCACAACTTCTGAAGGCAACTTCTGTTCTATTGAATATGGAATAACAGAATTGGAAGGCACCTTGGAGGTCATCTAGTCCAACCCCCCTGCCCAAGCAGGGAACCCTACACCATTTCTGACAGATGGGAGTCCAGTCTCTTCTTGAAAGCCTCCAGGGATGAAGCTCCCACAACTTCCAAGGGCAACTTCTGGTCTATTGAATACAGAATAACAGAATTGGAAGGGACCTTATAGGTCATCTAGTCCAACCCACCATCCATGCAAGAGACCCTACGCTGTTTCTGACAAATGGCAGTCCAGTCTCTTCTTGAAAGCTTCCAGGGATGAAGCTCCCAAAATGACCAGCTGTACAGGCGCTCCTTGACTTATGACTGCAACTCAGCCCTTAAATTTCCGCTGCTAAGTAAGACAGTTATGAAGCAAGCTTTGTCCCCATTTTACGACCTTCCTTGCCACGGCTGTTCAGCAAATCCCTGCAGCTGTTCAGCGGGTGACATGGTTGTTAAGCAAATCTGGCTCCCCTTTTGACTTTGCTCATCAGAAGGTCGCAAAAGGGGGATCATATGACCTCAACGCACCGCAACTGTTGTAAATATGAGTCTGTTGTCAAGCATCCAAATTTTGATCTTGGGGATGCCGCGATGGTCGTAAGTGTGCAAAAATGGTCATACCCTGCCTTTGTAACTTCAAATGACGGTTGTAAGTTGAGGACTAACTGCAATGCTAAGTACAATTAGCATGTTCTGTGAAAAGCTGCACAAGTGTGCAGCCATTTTCATATTAACTGGATTTTAAAATTGAAGACCTCCGTTCTAACATTTTACCTGGAACTTTTTTGGAAGGATACTCGGCGAGAGAAACAGCATACAAGTGTAATAAACAAGCAAATTTATTGTTGTGGCCCGCCAGTCGCCAGTCAAGCTGGCAGCAGAATCGGACAGTGAGGAGGTTGGGGAGGAACCTGGGCCAGTCCTGAGTCTGAGGAAGGCTCGGACGAGGGCTCTGCGTTGGAGGCAGAGTTGGGGCCAGGACCATCCGACAGTTATCAGCTGCCTTCGGAGCCGGAGATCAGTGGGGAAGAAGAGCAGCTGGAGCCTGTTCCCAGTGTGTCCATGCGCAGAGCTGCTAGGAGAAGGGAACAGCTGAGGAACAAGGGCCGACTCGGGAGTAAAGCTACAAGTGGATGGTGAATGGCCCCTCCCTTAGGGAATAAAAGAGGAGCAAAAGGGGAGTGGGGTTTGCAGGAAGCAATTAGTTCAGTTCATGAGGGTGAAGATCTGTTCCTGACTTCTTGTTAAGTAATTGCTGCTACAGCGTGGCATTTGGAAGCTATCAGCTTGGCAACTTTCTCAGCCTGATAAAAGTCTGTAGTTATGAATTCTCTTGACAGACTGTTGGCCAGGACTTTGCTGGAGAGGAATTCACTTTAACCTAAATAAAAGGGGTTTTATCAGGATGAGGAGTTGGCTTTGTGATCTTGGGAAGCCTCAGGTCAGAACACTTATATGTTGCTTATCTCGCTGAGAATCCTTCTGTAAAAGTGCCCCGTAAAAAGTTAGAATGAGGGATACCTTCTTCCTTGTTTGGTGGCTTTAGAGTAAGAAATATTGGACAAAAATACGAATATGAATAAGATAAATTATGAACATTCAATTAGAATTTAAGGCAGTCATTTTTTTATTGGGAATAATAAAAGGTGAGTACACAAAAGAAAATTAATATTCAATTTTACATATAATCACCGTGGCAAGGATAGCGCTTGCACAGTGCTGGAAGGATGATCAGATGCCAGTAGAAAACTTAATAATCCAAAAAAACTACAATTGCGCTGAAATGGACAAACTTCCCCTAAAATTAAAAGAAAAGGAAGACTCAAAATATTATACAGCCTGGGAAAACTGGTGTAATTAGATGAATAATAGAAATCAGCGAGTACATAGATCAGGAAAGAAAAATGTAAAGAGGTTATAATAGGAGTATTAACCAGATATAATGAATAAGTATTAGAACTATTGTTTGATAAGAAAGCACCATCTAAGTAATTTGTAATGTATATGTTCTATGTTTTTGGTTTTGTTTTTAATGAAATGTTTTGTATTTTGTATATATCTTTTTAACATTTAATAAAGTTTATTTTTAAAATTAAATAATAATAATAATAAACCCAGCAGTTATCTCATTTGCTGTGTATAGTTGTTTTTGTGAATAATAATAATAATAATAATAAACCCAGCATAGTTATCTCATTTGCTGTGTACACTGTTGTTTTTGTGTATAATAATAATAATAATAATAATAATAATAATAATAATAATAATAATAGTAGTAGTAGTAGTAGTAGTAGTAGTAGTAGTAGTAACCTGAACAGTTCCTAGGTCCTTGGTTAGGACTTGAGCTGTTGAGCTACCAAACAGCCCCAAAGGTGGGTTAGGGTTAGGGTCAGTTAGAATAGAGGTCTTAAATTTTTAAATCCTGTTAAAATGAAAACGCTTGTGCATGAGTGTGTCGGAGCGAGCAAGACAGGGGGATGGTCAGCATAGGTCAGCTGTTAAGGGCTTTGCTCCAGAGAGACCCCAGCCCCTTCCTTCCCCTGCCTCCCTCCCCATCTGCGTCTGTCTTGGTTTATCCTCGAGATCTGGGCTGCTTTCCAGATCTCCATCCGTCGTTGGGGGGTGTAACATAATCCCTTTGTGTTCCTGGCGTGGAGAGGATGTTTTAGTGCATTCGATCTCTCTTTCTCTCTCTCCCGGGCATGAAAACTATCCTTTGCATGCAAGAGACGCGTTCGCAAGTGTTTGGCATCAACACCCTTCTGCCCCCTAATCCCCCCACCCCCACCTGCAAATCTGGGAGAGTCCCAGCTGCGTTATGATGGAGAGGTGGCTGCAGGACACCACTAGATTCCTCTCCTTTGAAGGGATCTGGTTTCCAGGGTTGTTTGCTGGAGATGTTCTCGTAAGCCATAAGATCTCCTGCTCCCTTCCTTCCCCCTCCAGAGAAGGTCCTCAAGTTACAACCATTCATTTAGGGACTGTTCCAAGTTTGCAACGGCACTAAAAAAAAAAAGAGGGGACTTTTTTTCCACACTTACAACCACGGCGGCATCCCTGTGGTCCTGTCTATGATCAAAAGTCAGACACTTGGCAACTAATGATGGAATAACAAGAGTTGGAAGGGGCCGTAAAGGTCTTCTAGTCCAACCCCCTGCTAGAGAAGGGGACTCTATATATCATTTCAGACAGTTGGCTGTGTCTTCTTAAAACCTTTTTTTTAAAAAAAGGAAGGAAGGGAGGAAGGAATTGAGGGAAAGGGAAAGAAAGAGTGAGAGAATGGAAGGAAGGAAGGAAGGAAAGAAAGACAGAAAGACAGAATATCAGAGTTGGAAGGGACCTTAGAGGTCTTCCAGTCCAACCCCCTGCTCAAGAAGGAGACTACATCATTTCAGAAAATTGGCTGTGTCTTCTTAAAACCTTTTTTAAAAAAGGAAGGAAGGAAGGAAAGATAGAAAGAAAGAATATCAGAGTTGGAAGAGACCTCAGAGGTCTTCTAATCCAACCCCCTGCTCAAGAAGGAGACCCTACGCCATTTCAGACAAAATGGTTGTCCAGTCTCTTCTTAAAACACCCTCAAGTGATGGAGCACCCACAACTCCCTGGAGGCAAGCTGGTAATTGTTCTCACTGTCAACCAACTCGTATTTATGATGGTTGCAGTGTTCTGGGGCCGCATGATCCCCTTTTTGCGACCTTCTGATCAACCAAGATCAATTTGGGAAGTCAAATTTCACTTCACAACCGTGTTACTAACAGAACAACTGTGGCGATTCACTTAACAAGCGTGGCCCGAAAGGTCATAAAACGGGGTAAAACTCACTTAACAACTGTCTCATTTAGCAACAGACGTTTTGGACCGAATGGTGGTCATGAGTCAAAGAGCATCCGTAGTTCTCCACACAGCAGTTTCCCAAGCAGGTGCCTTCCAGAATCATATAATGTGTAAGCCGGAAGGGACCTTCCAGAAGTCATCTAGCTCAACCTCCTGCTCCAGGCAGGACTGGAATTAAACCATCCATCACAGAAGGTCATCCGGTTCCCGGTTCACCACTCCTGAATCCTGAATCAATTGGGCTTCACTTTCCCAGGGACTTTGCTTGTCAGAAGGTCGCAAAATGGGATCAATCAAATGACCCTGGGACACGGCAACCATCGTAAATATGAGTCCGTTGCTAAGCGTCTCTGTTTGGATCATGTGAACCACACGGACACTGTGATGGTCATAAGTGTGAAGGCTGGTTATAAGTCCCATTTTCCATTGCTGTTGTAACTTGGAACAAGTAGTTGTAAGTCGAGGACTACCCAAGCAGGGGTTAGACTAGAAGACCTCAAAGCTTCCAACTCTGTTATTCTGTATTGTGTACTACAATAAGACTTTTTTAAAAAAATAAGCCTTACCTAATTGTCTAAAATGATAATCATCCAATTTCTTTATATGTTTCCCTTCCCCCTTTTTTTCCTCTCTGTGTACGGTGCCTTTTTTAAGATTGTATTATTTTCATGTTTGCAGTTTTCAAACTTCCATAACAAGGATTCAGACAATGACAGTTCATCTTAACCATTGATCAAAAATGATCATGACCTTTCTTTTCATTTTTTCCCCTCTGCCTTTTCGTTCCGCATTTTTTTTCTTTCTGATATATCTTTCATTTTAAAAATCCAATAGAAATCACGATGAAAAAATGATAATTAATCTTAATTACCTAAAATGATAATGACCTTCTTTGTTTCTGTTCTCCAATTTTTGGTCTCACAATTTTTGTAGTTTGTACTTTATCTTTCCATTTTTAAACTCCAAAAAAGCCACATTTTTTTTTAAAAAAAATGCTTGTTAACCTTATCCAATTATCTAAAATAACCACTAATGATTTCCTTCATATTTTTTCTTTTTTTTCTTCCTTTCTGCCTTGCTTCCTTTTGATATATTTTTTTTAGTTGGCATAAGTTTTTATTTTTGCATTTTGCATTCCAATAAAAACACAATTTTAAAAAAAGGTTAATTAATCCTGCCTGGGAAATATTCGCAGGGGGGTGAATTTTAGCTTGGTTTTTGATGGCTTCTCTTGATTATTTGCAGGTTTCTGCCTTCAAGGCTCAGCTGGTTCACGCCGTGCAAAATGCCCAAGAAACAGCCCCTGCACCAGGCCGGATTCCCGGTTTGGCTTTGGTGAGCGAGCCCATCCGCATTCAGACTTACACCGGGATGGTGGCCTTTTTCGGAAACCAGAATAAACTGGGATATTGTCTCGCTCGAGGCAGCATCGGCTTCTGATCTGGACATTTCCCTCCATTTCTTTCTTTTATCTTTCTTCCTTTCTTTCCTCTCTCTCTTTCTCTCTCCCTCTTCTTCCACCTCTCCCTTTCCTTCTTCCTTTTTTAATCTTCATTCTTCCTTTCCTTTTCATTCCATCTCCCTTCCTCCTTCTTTCATTTCTCTTCTTTTTTTCTCTCTTTCTCCCCCTTCTTCCCACCTTCCTTCCTTCTTTTTTTCTTCCTTCTTGCATCTTCATTCTTCCTTTCCCTTCCTTTTCATTCCATCTCCCTCCCTATTTTTTCTTCTTTTTCTCTCTCTCTCTTTCTCCCTCTTCTTCCCTCTCTCTCTCCCTTCCTTCCTTTACTCTTCCTTCTTGCATCTTTCTTCTTCCTTTCCCTTTCTTTTCATTCAGTCTCCTTCCTTCCTTCCTTCCTTCCTTCCTTCCTTCCTTCCTTCCTTCCTTCCTTCCTTCCTTCCTTCCTTCTTCCATCTTCTTTCTTTCTTTCTTCCTTAATGTTTCTTTTAATTACTTCTTTCTTTCTTTCCTTCCTTCATTCTTTCTTTCCTCCCAAATCTGGCAGAATGAGATGTTGGAAGAAAGAGAATTAGGTTACAGGTAGTCCTCAATTTATGACTACAGCTGGGAGCAGAATTTCCATTGCTAAGCGAAGCAGCTGTGATGTGAGTCTCGCCCAGTTTTGCAACTTTCTTTTGGCCAGGATTGTTAAGCAAATTGCTGCCGTTGTTATGTGAATCAAACAGTCATGAAGCAAATCCGTCTCCCCCCTGACTTTACATGTCGGGAAGCCAGCTGGGATGGTCGCAAATGGCAGTCATGTGACTGCACGATGCCACAACCGTCGTAAGTGCAAGCACCCAAATGTTGATCGCAGGACCCTGGGGATGCGGCGATGGTTGTAAGTGTGAGGAACTGATTCTCTGTAACTTTTTTGGTGTCATTGGTCACTTTGAGCAGTTGCTAAGTGAATCATTATATGTTTGAGAACCGCCTGCAGTCTCGGGAACCCCCAAATCCAGAGGGATCTTGGCATCCCATTTCAAACTCACATACTGTCACGGCTCCAACAAATCCAACCCCGTTCAAATCATGAGTCTCTAGCTGCATCTCTCAGAATTAAAAAAAAAAGATTTTTTAGGAGTGACCATGTCGGTGTTACCTGGGTGCAGCTGACTCTAAGACCCATCATTCATTTCACCCTTGGCCCTGGTCTCCCCCCCACCCCCTGGATGTATATTCTCCACTGGGACACATCTATCGCCAAGAGTCATCAATCAGGCTCTCCAGTAATAATCTTGCGGGGCAACAGCTTCGGCTGCCTAGAAATTATCTGAAGCATTTAAAGAATGCACTGCTTTCCCCCTTTCCCTTTCTGCTGGCAGCTAAAAAGACCAAAGGAGTATTTTTTTTAGTTGACAGGTACTTTATTCCGAGTTTGCGACTGTAAAATTTGGATTTTATTTTTTCATCTTTTAAATAAGAGACTGACTCTCTTACAGGCAGGGGTTGGCCTGCTACTGGTTCACACCGGTTCGACTAAACTAGTTGTTAATTTTACATCTGGTTTGACGAACCGGTAGTTGCAATGACTGGCTGGCCCTGCCCACCTCTCCCCTCCCAGGAGTCCCCATGTGGCCCATTTTGGATGCCAAGTAAGTGCAGGGTGCACACAGAGGCTCGGGGAGGGCGAAAAATTGGCCTCCTGGTTCTGGAAGCCCGGGAATGGGCCTGTTTCGAGCCTCCAAGCCCAGGGAGGCTGTTTTCACCCTCCTGGAGGCTCGAGGAAAGCTTCTCGAAAGACTCGAGAGTCCAGGGAGGGAGAAAATGCTCGCTTAACAGCTGCAGTGATTTGCTTAACAACCGTGGCAAGGAAAGTCGTAAAACGGGGCACCATATACCAAACAACTATCCTGCTTAATCATTCCGGGTTCAAATAGTCCCAGAATGGAAGAAGCCCCTTAGGTGAAGAAGCAAAACATCTTCAGGCAAAACGAAGAAAGTCCAGTTGTCTTTTGAAAAGACATCTTGATCTGGATGTGAGTTTGAATCTCCATGGACACTTGGGTTCCATTGTGGTCACAACTCGAGGACTTCCTGTACTCATCAAATCTCGCCAACGTCCTCGGATGAGAGCGTGATCAGAAAAATATTAGAATGTGCAGAAATGAATAGGTGAACACTTGCAATTAAGAGAAGAAACAAATAGAATATTATACGATATGGGAACTATTTTATTGATGGCTATAGGATAAATATGGAAGTTAGAAAAAAAAGATGATTGAAATATACAACATAGGTTAATAGAATTGAATATGTTAAGATCAGGATTGTTATATATAATTAGATATAGTATGTATCTATCTTCTCTCTATCTAAAAGCGAAATACCCCTGACGTATCATCACGAAATCTCCAGAACCGTAAAGCCTACAAACTTGAAATTTGGCATGTAGGTTCCTCTTGGCTTCTCGGGGCTCACTAAGAAAGGATTTTTCCAAATGACCCTCAGAGCATTTAGAGTATTTCCGAAATCATTATTAACATACTTTTATGCTAAGGACTTCTACTCCCCCTCCCCACCTGGAAAGAAATCTCTTCCAAAGGCAAAACACAAGCAGAGGAGGTTCAGTTTCACAGCAGCACCAAGCAGCTTGAGTACAGAACAGTTGAGCTAAGCCACGCCCAGGCTCCTTACTGCCTCCTTCTTGCTCACACATCAAACACTGTTTCAGTTTCCAAACAGCCCTCTACTTTCTCACTCACTGACAGGCTGCTAGCCAGATGAACACCGATGGATGCTGGTAGGCAGAGGCAGAATCCCCCCCAAAACTAAGCCCAACCATATAGTTTCGTAGCGAAGCACCGGTATAGAGCTGGTAGAATAAGGCTGTAAACTTTAATTGTTACTGTACAAGATATTTGTACCCAGAAGACACACTGTATAAATCTAGCCAACTTGGTTAAGGGTCAGCTTGTCCCAAAGGTGAATCTGAGCCCACCAATATGCAACCTGCCTCTGGGTTCAAAAGTTATTCACTTCTGACACTTCACCAGCTAGGTAAAAAACCCCAGTGGCTGCATTCGCACAGCTGCAGAATCACTTCCTTGTGTGTGTGTGTGTATGTGTGTGTTAACCCGAGTTGCTTTCTGAGGGTGTAGACCCATGATGGGGAACCTATGGCATGCATGCAGAGCCCTCTCTGTGGGCATGCGAGCTGGCCAGTTGGTCTTCGTGGGTGCCAGAGCACCCCAAAACCGGCTGAAAAACAGCCAAAAAACACGGTGCTTTTCAGACCGTTTTTGGCCCTGAAAACAGCCCCAAAAACAGCCTGGAAAATGGCCTGAAAATAGTCTGAAAATGGCCCCCAAATGGTCCAAAAACAGTAAAACAAACAGCCCAAAAATGGTCTGAAAACAACCTGAAAACGGCCTTACAACAGCTCCAAAACAGTCTAAAAACAGTCTGAAAACGGCCCGAAAACAGCCCGAAAACGGCCTGAAAACGGCCTGAAAACAGCTTGGAAAATGGCCTGAAAATATCCTGAAAATGGCCCCAAAATGGCCTGAAAACAGGAAAACAAACAGCCTGAAAAATGGCCTGAAAACAGCCTGAAAAATGGTCATAAAACATCCTGAAAATGGCCCCAAAATGGTCTGAAAATAACCTGAAAACGGCCTGAAAATGGCCTTACAACAGCTCCAAAACAGTCTAAAAACAGCCTGAAAATGGCCCGAAATTGGCCTAAAACAGCCCAAAAAACAGCCTGAAAATGGTCTGAAAACAGCCTGGAAACAGCCCCCAAAACCAACCTAAAAACACCCCCACCCACCCCCCATGGCAAAAACCAGGCATGCGCACGGCAAGCTGGTCTTTGGGTTTCCGACACTTCACACGTGCACATGCAGGCATGTTTCGGTTTGGGCACTCAGTGCCATAAAAGTTCGCCATCACTGGTGTCAGGTTTTGTCAAGTCTTCAAGAACAGATGCCAAGCCAGAAATGGATTCCTTGATTAAAGTTGCATGTGTGAACATAGAATTTCTGGATATTTTGCTCGCAAAATCTCTTCAGTTATTTCTCTTGGCTCAACTAAGAGGTTTGCGGATAGGTTGGACTACAACTCCCCTCAGACTTTGCTCAGGATGATGGAGTTTTTGCCCTGTTGCAAAAAAGGGGTTAGCAACAGAGGGTGAGTTTTACAGATTAATTGAGTTGGAAGGGACCTTATAGGTCATCTAGTCCAACCCTCTGCCCAAGCAGGAGATCCTGCTACACCATTTCTGACAATGGCAGTCCAGTTGCTAGCCCCACTGATTTAGAAAAAAAAAAATGCTGATTAAAGATTTATTATCCTTTTTATTGTGTTCTTCGTTAAAATAATAACTGTAATGATAATGATGATGTAAATCCTTCATACAGCTCTCCCTGGGATTTAAGTTTCTCCTGCTTTTGAAATGACTTGCAAAATCTAAAAATAGATTAAACATTCCTGCAAATGGGGAAGAAAGAACTTGCTAGGGAATTAATTTCACTTTTGCTCATTACAATAAAATACCTAGTTTTTCTAATTAAGCTGGGGGTCCTGTGGATTTATTTTCGTCAAACATGTATTTCTTGCAGCTTTAACTCTGGAAGTTTGATGCTTTGTCTAGTTGTTGTTTAATTTCCATAGCACAGTTTATAAATAAATGATAACAATGCACTTGCAATTTATCAACAGTTTTTTTAAATTTTTCTTGTCAACAATTATTAAGATTATGGTTGGTTGCACACTCGATCAATGTTTAGACTGCATTTGGCATTTTAATCCATCTATTGAATCCTTCCCAAGGACCTGGATGAACAAATGTGGACGTTTGATGGTATTAAAGGGATTGTTGCAGGATGTAAGCTATTCTGAGTTCAAGCTGCCTTTTGCAATTGACTGGTGGTGAATTTGTCAATACCAATGGTAGAATAGAGCTGGAAGGGACCTTAGAGGTCTTCTAGTCCAGCTCCCTGTTCAAGAAAAAAATCCTTTACCATTTCAGACAAGTGATTGTCGAATTTCTTCTGCTGTCTCCAGATCCTGCCATATTCACAATTCAGACTTGTTGGTCTTTCTTATTGACAATTATAATTATCATAATTATAATTTTTGTTGTTATTAAACATGAAACTCCATCAACTGAACATTTAAAAATGTATCACAAACATCATTATTTTTTGTGGCTGCAATTTTTGCCTGTTCGGTTTGTTTTGCTGTGGCATATTTTGGTAGCCGATTTGCTCCCCAAAAGTAGGAATTAGGAGCAGCAAAAGTCCCCTTTTCTTCTTCCCAGGAACCAACCACACTGAAGACTTCAACATTTGGGCACCAGCTGCCCTCCTCAAGGCCCCAATGCCAACCTTTTTGGCCACAAATAGGAACTCTGCACACGTTAAGAGTAAGGCATAGAGCAGTGGTCCCCAACCTTTTTTGTACCAGGGACCAGTTTCACGCAGAAACACTTTTTCAAGGACCGGCAAAATCAATTCTTCCCCAATAGTAAAGGGCTTCTTTACTATTTCTTTACTAAAAACATATTTTTAAATCTATTTTAATCACGATTATTCATTCTTTGTGGCCCGGAACAAAATGATCCACGGACCGGTACTGGTCCGGGGCCCAGTGGTTGGAGATCCCTAGCATAGAGGACAAAGAAAATGTCAGAATAGAATGAATGAATGAATGAATGAATGAATGAATGAATGAATGAATGAATGCTTTATGGCCAAATGTGAATTTGTCTTGGTGCAAATGCTGGCAGTGTACATAAAAGAAAAGATACATTTATCAAGAGTCAAGAATCATCAGGTACTTAATAATGGTCAAAGGGTCTGGAATGGAATAGAATTCTTTTATTGGCCAAGTGTGATTGGACACACAAGGAGATTTGCTTGTTGTAAATACTCTGCCAGTATACATAAAAGAAAAATACATTCATTAAGAACGCCAAGGAAAATCCGATAATGTACAACACTTTAATGATAGTTCATAGGGTCGCAATAACAATCAATCATTCTAGGAAATTTGTCCAATATAAATCGTAAGGATAACAAGCCACAAAGTTACAGTCCTACATATCACAAGTGAGAGGGATGGTGTGATAAGGAATTAATGAGAAATTAATAGTAATAGTAAGTGCAGACTTTTGTAATAAGTAGGACAGCGTTGAGGGAATTATTTGTGGAGCAGAGTGATGGCATTTGGGGAAAAACAACTCTCCTGTGTGTCTCGTGTTGCTGGTGGTGGGGGCTCTATAGCGTCATTTTTGAGGGAAGGAGTTGAAACAGTTTATTCCGGGATGTGAGGAGTCTGTAAATATTTTCTCACACACCCCTTTTTGACTGCGTGCAAAGTAATACAGGTCCTCCATGGAAAGGCAGGTTGGTAATAGTAATTACTTTGTCCTGCAGTCCTAAGTTACTCTCCTCGGAGTCCGTGTCTGTCCTGTTGGCGTTGGCAAGAACTGAACCAGACAGTTATAGAGGTGCAGATGAGAGACTCAATCATTCCTCTGTAGAAGCTTACAGATTCAGAGTTTAACAGAGTTGGAAGGGACTTGTAGGTCATACTAGTCCAACCCCACTGTCTGTATCAGCAGCTCCTTGGGCAGTTCGAGCTTCCTGAGTTGGCACAGGAAGACACCTTATTTGTTGTGCTTTCTTGATGATGTTTTTGATGTTAGGTGTCCATTTTAGGTCATGTGATGTAATAGAAGCTAGAAATTGGAAGGTCTCTATGCTGATACTGTGTTGTCTAGTGTTGTAAAGAGGTGCTAGTATGGGAGGGTTTCTCCTAAGCTCTACCACCATTTCTACGGGTTTGAGTGTGTTCAGATTCACGATTGCTCCGGTCGCACCACAAGGCTAGTCACACTCATAGACATCTGGGTTGCAGAAAATGCCCCCCTCTGAGGAAAGCTTTTGCCAAAAGGGGTCTTGGGACTGGTAGTTAGTCTCTGCCCTAATGCTCAGAGCCCACCGATTGGAACTGCATAGCCTGGCCCACCGTGGCCCACGTGGCTGCAAGCCAAGAACCCTCCCCTCACCCCCCCCACCCCACCCATTTGCAAAGATGACGCAGCCCAGACAATTCCTGGAAGCCAAGAGGCGAAGGCGTTGGCCCCCCGCTACTCCCCAAGGGAGGGCCACCGTCTTGGTGTGGAGGCGTTTCAACAGGGTGGGGCTGGCTTGGAGCAATAGAACTGCCACAGCTGCCAACATGAATGGGGATGAATGGTGCCAGTGGCTGCTTGCCATCAGCCTGCCCGATGCCACCGTTGGCGCTGAGCAAGCCTGCCTTCCCCCCAGTGGTGTGAGGGGCGCATGGTCGTGCATGCCGTGTATGCACGCAAAAAGGAGTTTTGCGAGTGTTTTTGGGATAACTTCAAGACCATTCTTTTTCACACATTATTTACTTACTTACTTATTTCTTTATAAATAGTTTACATTATTTTCCACCAATGCAATCATACTTTATATTTTCAACAGCGTTCGACATCATCATACAATGTTATCTTGTATCACCGTATATTCATATACATCATCAATATCTATTATCTTTATTTATACTTGTCATTAATTTCTATGCCTGTTTTACATATCTATATGTCATCCTCTTGAGATTCTTACTATGTAATCTTCCCTTTTCATTCCCTATCTCTAACCATTGCCACCATCTGTGCCAAATTGAATAGTAATGGAATTCCTCTTTTTCTTTCATTTTTAATGGTAAAGCAATATCCCTTTCTGGCACAGTCTGTTATTTTTTGTAGAACTAAGTCCTTCTGTTGGCAGTTACGGCCCTTTCCACATTATGTGCATAAAGCTATTCTGGCTGGCTTGTTAGAATATGTAAAGTTATGTATTTTTTTATCTTTTTTTTGGTCATGTCTTTTGATATATGCCCAATAAATAGGTTCTGGTGTGAAGTTCAGTTTAGTGATTCAGTAATGACTTGTATAACGATTTTATTATTTAAGTATTGTTTGTTTTGTTTAAAATGTATAAGAATCTAACACATGGGTGCAAGCCGATTCTGGCATTACAATTGTTACCATATGTCCATTTACTTCAAGATTTACAATACCTCTTTTTTTATAACATTATTTTTTACCTAATTGTTACTAATCATCCCAAAAGCATTTATTGTCACTTGACTTTTCCTTCTTCTGAATGCAACCAATGTAATAAAAAATTATTCCATTTTTAATAGTATTCAGATTCCCCCTTGTTTTTAATTGTGGAGTTAGGAGGTCTTAATTCAAGGAGAGATTCAACCTGAAATAAGGAAGAAACTTTCTGACAGTTGAGAACAATCAACCGATGGAACAGAAGTTGCCCTCGGAGTTTGTGGGAGCTTCATCACTTGAGACTTATGAACAAGAGACGTGCACTCGCCATCCTGTCACGAAATTGGGGTAGGCGTCTCCTGCTTGGCGTGGGGGTTGGACTGGATGACCTCAAGCGCTCCCTTCACACCACTGTTCATCTTAGTAGTTACGACTTCTGTGGTAGATCTATCCTGCTCTTTAACCCTGGGAAGGACCAGGGGAGACATGAAGCTTCAAGAACAGCGGGACTGCCATTTGTTAAAAATGGTGTAGGGTCTCCTTCTTTGGGGGGGGGGTGTTGGACTAGATGATCCTCCATGGTCCGTCCAACTCTGTTATCTGTTATTTCTAATCAGCGGAAGGAACCGTGCCTTCAATAGTTTGTGGGAGCTTCATTTGGAAGGCTTTCAAGAAAGAGACAATGGACCTGCCAACTCCGGTCCCAAAAATGGTGATAAAGGGTCTCCTTCTTTGGGGGGGGGGTGTTTTGGACTAGATTGACTCCATGGTCCGTCAACTCTGTTAATAATGTTCTTCCTAATCAGGCGAAAGGACCTGCCTTCAATAGTTGTGGGAGCTTCATTACTGGAAGCTTTCAAGAAAAGACTGAGCTGCCATCGGTCAAAAATGGTGTAGGGTCTCCTGCTTGGGCAGGGGGCTGGACTAGATGACCTATAAGGTCCCTTCCAACTCTATCATTCTATATTCAATGGAACAGAAGTTGACTTCAGATGTTGTGGGAGCTTCATCCCTGGAGACTTTCAAGAAGAGACTGGACTGCCCTCTGTCAAAAATGGTGGAGGGTCTCCTGCTTGAGAGCGGGGTTGGACTAGATGACCTCCAAGGTCCCTTCCAACTCTGATTATCTGTTATCTGATTCTGCACAGGCCATAATTTTCTTTATTATCTCTGTTTCTGGCGGTATGCTTTTCTTCTTCCAATATTGAGCATATATTCCATGTATTGAGCATATATTATTCTACCTGCCATCAATACATGTACAATTAGATAAATTAAGTCCTTCCTATATCCTTTTGATATTATTCCTAGGAGAAAAAAATATATTTTTATTTTATTTTTAATTTTTTAATTTTTATTTATTTTGTTCCAAAAGTTAAAATACAAATCCCCCCCAAAAAAATTAGCAAACCACAGCAAAATTTACCAAAATGGACTGAACAATGAAAAAAATGTGCATGAAAAGCACCCCTACAAATCCTCCTTGATTTACAACCACAATGGAGCCCCAACATGCCTGTTGTTAAATGAGGACGGTGCTGAATTGAATTTTGGCCCGTTTTACGACTTTTCTTGCACGGTCATTAAGCAAACCTGTGTGGTTGTTATACTAGCTGCATTGGTCGTTGAGCGAATCTGGCTTCTCCTNTTTCTTGCACGGTCATTAAGCAAACCTGTGTGGTTGTTATATTAGCTGCATTGGTCGTTGAGCGAATCTGGCTTCTCCTTGGACTTTGCTCATCAGAAGGTCGCAAAAGGAGATCACATGAGCCCCCAGGGACACTGAAACCGTCGTAAATATGAGTCGGTTGCCAACTGTCTGGCTTTGGTTCATGAGGCCATGGGACGCCTCCTCCTCCTCCTCCTCTCCAAGAACCCTTCTCCCTCCTAGCCCTGATGAGGTTCCCTAGCTGGATCATAAAACACCGGCAAGAAAACCAGCAAGCTCAGAGAGCACCAAGGAATCCACAGTTCTTTTCTTCCTCCGCTTCCTCCTCCTCCTCCTCCTCCCTGCAAACCCTCCTGCCTTCTAGCCCTGATGACATTACCTAGTTAAGTCATGAAACGTCTGCAAGGAAACCAGCCAGATCAAAGAGCACCCAGGACCCCACAGTCCTCCTCCTCTTCTTCTCCCTCCTCCTCCTCCTCTTCTTCCTCTTCTTCTTCTCCCTCTTCCTCCTCTTCCTCCTCTTTTTCTTCTTCCTTCTCGTCCTCCACTTCCCCTTCCTCTTCTGCCTCTTCCTCTTCTTTCTTCTCCTCTTCTTCTTCCTCCTCCTTCTCTTCTTCTTCTTCCTTCTCCTCCTCTTCTTCTTCTTCCTCCTCTTCTTCTTCTTCCTCCTCCTCTTCTTCCTCTTCTTCTTCCTTCTCCTCCTCTTCTACTTTTTCCTCTTCTTCTTCCTCCTCCTCCTCTCTGCAACCCCCCCTCCCTTTTAGCACTGATGGGGTTACCTAGTTGGGTCATGAAATGTCTGCAAGAAAACCGCCAAGCTTAGAGAGCACTGAGGACCCCACAGTCCTCCTCTCCCTCTTCTCAACAGACCCTTCTCCCTTCTTGTACTGATGATGTCACCTAGTTGAGTCATAAAACGTCTGCAAGAAAACCACCCACCTCAGAGAGCCCCAAGGACCCCACAGTTCCCCACTGACCTACAAACATTCTCATCCATTGGCTTTCCTGCCCCGCTCCTGCCCCCAATCTAGGCCACCTGCCCTTCCTCCTGCTGATCTTCAGTCCAGGGTGCCCATCCAGGAAACCTCATTGTTCAACAACCAGTTCTCACCTTTTGCCCGGCCGCAGCTGCTGATTTCCTGGCAAAGGAGAAATGTTTTGATTCCTGGCCTTGAAAGTCCCCGTCCAGAAGACTGTGGTGCCCTCATGCTGGCATTTGATTTGGCCCCGTGCCAAGGGAACAGGGCGTGGCTGCTGCCCGGCTGGTACACCCTGCTTTGTGTTCCAAGGATCAGAGGCTCCCGCGAGAACGTCTTCCGAGCTCGGACAGCCATGAGGGAGAATCGTTGGCCTGGAGTCCTTGTGGGTGCCAGGAATGTGGAAGGTCCCTCTGGCTTGGACCTCTTGCTTGGCACCTGGGCACAGAACGCTCTGGAGCCAGGAAAACCAGTGGCAGAGAGAGCATTGGGGGAAATGGGGAGTGGGTCATTTTGTCAAAAGTCAGAGCAGCTGGGAACCTCCAAAGGTGGAAGATAAAGGTTTAGCAGAGTAATAGAGTTGGAAGGGACCTTGGAGGTCTTCTAGCCAAACCTTCTGCTTAAGTAGGAGACTCTATGGCATTCTGGACAAATCAGTCTCTTCTGAAAAGCCTCCGGTGATGGAGCATCCACAACTTCTGGTGGCAAGCTGTTCCATTGGTTTGTTCTTCTATCAGGAAATTCCTCCTTGCTTCTCTCCCGGATCAGATTCCATCCTTTGCTTCTTGTCCTGCCCTCAGGTGCTTTGGAGAATAGCTTGACCCCCTTCCTCCTCTCTGTGGCAGTCCCTCAAATACTGGAAGATGCTCTCCTGTCTGCCCTGGTCCTTTTATTCATTAAAATCAGATTAAAGTCAGTTTAACAGAGTTGGAAGGGACCTTGTAGATCATCTAGTCCAACCCCCCTCCCTCAAATATTGGAAGATGCTCTCCTGTCTCCCCTGGTCCTTTTGTTCATTAAAATCAGATTAAGTCAGTTTAACAGAGTTGGAAGGGACCTTGTAGATCATCTAGTCCAACCCCCCTCCCTCAAATACTGGAAGATGCTCTCCTGTCTCCCCTGGTCCTTCTCTTCCCTAGACCAGCCAGGCCCAGTTCTTGCAACCATCCATCGTATGTTTGAGTCTTGAGCCCCCTCATCATTCTGGTTGCTCTTCTCTGCACTCTTTCCAGAGTCTCAACATCTTTTTTACATCGTGGGGACCAAAACCAGGTGCAGGACTCTAGGTGTGGCCTTACCAAGGCACTCTAAAGTGGTATTAACGCTTCACGTGATCTTGATTCTCTCCCTCTGCTGATGCAGCCGTTTGGGGCCCCTGTGTGCCCTCTGCTTCTCACACTTGGCTGTGCAAAAGGTGTGCCAAAGTTAGAGCTGCACAACTTTCCTTCAGCTTTGACATTTGAGTTAGTGCAATGATAGGTTCCCAGGGACACCCCAGAATGTTGGTTTAAACATCTGAGAGTGAAGCCCTGGGGCTGCCATTTAGAGGAAGCAAAATAAGTACACAAATCAAACCTCCCACTCAATGAAATGCACTTGCAGGATGGCATAGACAAACTCGGTTGCAGCCTTTGTGAACAGCCGATGGTTACAACCGTTTCTTTAGTGACTTTCCGAAGTTACGTTGTCACTCGGAAAATGGAATTGCAGCCAGTCCTCACACTTACAATTGTCCCAACATCTCCATGATCCAATGGTCAAATTTTGAGGGCCCAGCAACTGGTGTGGATGGATGGATGAATGGATGGATGGACATATGAAAGAATCTAAAATGCAGCAGAAGGAAAATAGGAAAGAAAGGGAGAAAAGAGAAGTGGAAGGAAAATGCAAAGCCTTCTCTTTGGCAGAATGCAAGCGGACCAAAGGACTTGCAGGGAAAGGAAGGAAGGAAGAAAGGAAGGGAAGGAGGGAGGAATGAAGGAAAGAGAAAGAAGGACAGAAGGAAAAAAAGACAGAAAGAAAGAAAGAAAACAGAAGGGTGGGAATAATGAAGGAAGAATGAAGGGAGGGAGGGAGGAGAAAGAAGGATGGAAGGAAGAGAAAGAAAGAAGAACAAAAGGGAGAGAATAATGAAGGCAGAAAATGAAGAAAGGAAGGAGAAAAAGAAAGAAGAAAAGATGGAAGGGAGGGAGGGAGGAAAAGAGAGAGAGGGAAAGAAATTCTAAAATGCAGCAGAAGGAAAACAGGAAAGTAAGGGAGAAGAGAGAAGCGGAAGAAAAATGCAAAGCCTTCTCTTTTGGAGAATGCAAGCGGACTGAAGGGCTTGCAATAAACGAATGAATGAACGAACAAACGAATGAATGAATCTAAAATCCAACAGAAGGAAAGCAGGAGAGAAAGCCAGGAAAGAGAATTGGACCGAAATTGCAGCATCCCAGCCATGCCAAGGCCCCGTCCTTGCTCCGAGCCATGGGCACTCTTCACACAGCCCAGGAAGACGGTGCCAAGGGGTGTTTGTTGGAGCTAAGCAAATGGGAAGAGAGCTGAGGGGTAGGGACAGCCCCCCCCCTTCTTTGGAATTGAATGAATCAAATGAATCATTCTTTCCTCTCTCCTTCCTTCCTTTCCTTCCTTCCTTTCTTCCTCCCTCCCTTCTTTGGAAGCTCTTTGGTCTGCTCGCATTCTTCCATTTTTCTTTCACTGTCTTTTCTCCATTTCTTTCCTGTTTTCCTTCTACTGCGATTTAGATTCTTTCTTTCATTCTTTCCTCTCTCCTTCCTTCCTTTCCTTCCTTCCTTTCTTCCTTCCTTTCTTCCCTCCCTCTGTTCCATCTTCCACCGCAGGGCGGGTGAGGCTCTGTTCTGCACCAGCGTTGGATGACAAGGATCATGTTTGAAAACTCAGCCCTGCTTGGCTGGCATCCGAGGGGGGGTGGAAAAAAGGGGCAGGGTCATCTTGGCAGTCTCCCACCCAGCCTTTAAAGACCTAAATGACAAGTTTGGCTCCCGGGAGGAAGAGGAAGCTGTCAGCAGCAGACTGGATGGCCACGGGCCACAGGAAGGGAGGGGAAAGTGCAGCTGAGTTGCCTTGGCGAGACTCTCCTTGCACCTGCAAACAACTGTCTCCAAAGAGAAGGTTTTGAACCTTTTGGGAGGCACCCGTGGGTTGCTTGGCTGCAAGGAATCTGGTCTTAACGGAGAGAAGGAAGAGAAGAGAAGAGAAGGAAGAGAAGAGAAGAGAAGAGAAGAGAAGAGAA